>JADDOH010009415.1:0-150646 GCA_016648135.1 Agrypnia vestita
GTGTACACTACAATTGTAGTAAAAACTACTTGAAGTGAAGTAATTGTAGTACTACGAAATGAAGTGAAGTAAATGAAGTGAAGTAAGTGTAGTGAAGTAATGAAATGAAGTAATACTGAAGTAAATTTTTTAACGAAATGAAGTATTTTTTTCCCAAATAAAAATTCCAAGAGATTCCAGTTTACAGTTTCCAGAGATTTCTTCGTTTACCTACATCAACTTCCCAAAAATTTCTTCATAACTCCCAAAATTTTTCAAACCATGGGGGGGGGTTGTTACAGATTCCAGAAATTTCTTCATATATCTACATCAACTTTCCACGTAAAAAATACACTATTTAAAATGTGTTTCTCATACTTTCGATAACTTTGTAGTGTATGTATTTTGTAGTGTTCGCTTTGAAATAAGGTGTACTATTTGAAGTTTATACTTTCAATAACTTTGGTGTTTGTAGTTTGTAGTGTGCACTACACATCAAAATGTGCGAAGTGTGCACTTCAATGTAGTGTAGTACTACATTGTAGTAGTGAGTTCAGAGCGGACCCATCACTAATGGATTGACGTGAATTCTCTGTGAATCTGTATGGAATATTCTATCAAGCAATAATAAATTGAAACAAAATCATGTTTTCATTGTTTGGAAACAAATTTCGACCAAAATTTCTAAAAAATTGTTTCATTTTTATTATCAAAATTTAACCACCGTGTACAATTTCAAGCATCGGATTTTTGATTAGAACCCCGCGGGTTAATTTGGAAACATTTATGAAATCAAAAATGTGCTCAAATTTTACGAAACTTCATTTAAAATATTCCGGGAGCCGACATGTATTAGATCCAGGAGTATTTTGGACTAATTAAGTAAGGTTCGTCAAGTAGGGGGATGAAAAATGAATTCAAAAATAACAATTAATTTGTTGATTTTTGGAGGAGCATTATAGATGGAGCAGTCAAGGGCTCTTGAATGATTCCAAATTGCTGATTCCCGAGTTGGTAAATATTTGAGGTTTTAAAGCAACGTTTTCATCCCTGTCTGATATAATCGCTTCGCGTGATATGCCTCCAGGCTTTGAAAATATTCAGCATACCTTAATTCAAGTTGTTCGGGAGTTACAAAAACCATGTTGTTTATAAACAGTGTTCATTAAATAAGTATACTTCATTTTGTGTGGTTATAGACAGAGGGGTGGGGATAGGTGTTCAGAAACGCAGTGTTATATTAAATATATTTATTTTATATTAAATCTATTAGGTTGAGGCACAATAATCCACTTCGCTTTTTTCGAAGTTTTTTTTAAATTTAACCTTTAGTTGACAATTGTCATCAAACATAATAATTTCACTGTCCGTCCGTCTGTCTGTGTCTGTCGGTCCACGAAACTTCGTATAACGTCCGTAATTTCGTTCGAATTCAAGGCTAAAAAATTAATTAAGCGGCCGGAGATAGGGCTTGAACCGCGGGCCAGGAAACCGCTCTACGCATGTTGCTACGGTCGCCTCTCTGTGGACCACCACAAAGATATTATAAATATATACTAGGGCTTAGCACAGACGCAATACAATGTTGCATCATTTTTGACGGGTTACATCTATTAATATAATAATATCTAATGTAATTTATTCTTTTTAATATAATTTTTGGTGTCAAGAAATACAAATTCGCTTCAAAAACCATATACATCATGCTGTAGCACTTGAAGAAAGGGTATAGCCTTAAACCGCCCTGAAAGTCTATTTTAAGTATTGGTCAAAAAATTTTTGAAATCGGATGAGTTTGGGAGATTACCTCCTACATCCAAACTTACAAACCTCTTTATAGATTACAAAGGAAAAATTGTTAAAAAAAAATTAGCTGCATCATGCGCTAAAATTGATATAGACTACTTTCTTATAGTATCGAGAGTGAATCTGTTTCATGGATGGCGATCTAAGAAGAAAACAGTGGTAGCCCCAACTAGGGTCAAAATCGAAGAGGTCGGAGAAAATTTCGAAAGAAATCCGTTGAAAGGTTAAATGAGAAGCGTATGGAAGAGTTTAATATTGACAGTGCATGGGAACACGTCAAAGAGGGCCCGTGTGAGTCAGCCAAAAAGGAAAATGGCGTTCTATCCTCTCTGTCTACTCCTGCGATGAAATGGCGTGATGGTTAGTTGGTTAGTTTGTATGTCTATTTCTGTGGAGCGCCTCCGAGGAATTTTTTTTTCAAATTGCTTTCAGTTTTACAAAAAAAACGGATATGTAACATTGTAGATATTAAATTTCTTTATGAGTAGGTACATGATCTTTTTATTTGTACCGGCAAAAGTTGCATCTCAGTCCCGGCGTTTTTTTTTCAGTTTTTTTTTTCTAAAATTTTCTAATACACTTATAATAGAGTTTAATATAAGTTTAATATATGTTAATAAGTACCAGCATAAAATAATAAAATATTCATCTCCATAAGATTTTCGCGAAACCGGGAGAACCTGGATTCAACCATTGTGCTTTCCTCTTAGCTGAAATTAGGGGCACTTTTGGGTTCTCCATTAAGAATTTAGAAGGACCTAGATTGAGAGGCAGGCTAAGACAGAGATGGATGGACAATATTAAGAGGAACCAAAGAAGATCGATTGGCCTGCAGATTGGACCGCAACGGAGACAAATGGCGGTTGATTGTAAAGGCGGTCATGAACCGCAAAAAATACAAAGGAAAAATATGATATCCGATGAACTCCCGTCAGAACACTTCTATTGATAGTAATTTCTTCCTTTGTTGCAAATCAAGTCCAATGCTTCTCGTTTGCGGAACGTTATTTTATTTTTAAAGTTATATTTCCTGCAACGAGTTGCGAGTGAAATTTTAGGATGCGACGAGATGCGCACGCATCATGCAACGAATTTATTAACACTGCTAGCGGTAACCCGTCAAAAATGATGGTACCTTTAAAAAATTTATTAAAAAATACTACAAAAAATAATAACAAAAAAGGGAAGAAAAAAAATATTATTAAAAAAAAGAAAAATATATTTTTTTACTATAAAGAAGTAACCGACGTTGACACGAAGTTACGGGAACAGACAGACGGACGGACATACAACTAAATTATTATAATGGGGATGGACATGTGTGAAAGAGCTGGAACGGCACGGATTGAGAATAAGCCGAACAAAAACTGAATACATGGGGGTGTGACTACAGAGAAACAGAAGACCCAGGTTATGGTGTACTAATAGACAACAAGACAAAGCTACCCAAAGTGTCACACTTTAAATACCCTGGATCCATGCTAACGGCTAATGCACGTGTAGATGAAGATGTAAATCGACGTACCAGTACAGCATGATTGAAGTGGAGATGTCTTTCTGGCATACTTTGCGATAAAAGAATGCCTATCAGAACCAAATGCAACGTGTATTAAACAGTTGTAACACCTGCAATTCTGTATGGTGCAGAATGTTGGGCAACATCCAAAAAGCACAAACAACGGCTGCACACAACTGAAATGAAGATGTTGCGGTGGGCAGGCATGTAACAGCATAGACAGAATCCGCAATGAGTAAGTCAGAGGGTCTTTCAAAGTGGAAACGATAGCTGAAAAGCCGAAAGAAAGCAGAATGAGATGGTATGGTCACGTCATGGATAGATGAAGACTTCTCGGTGAGAAGAAGAAGAAGTCGCTGAACATCCCAACTAAACCCAGAGGTAGAGGCAGACCCTCAGCAACATGGTGGACTAATATTGAGAGGGAGCTGATAGTACAACATGTTCCCATTTATTTATTTGGAAATATTAACAGATATAAGAAAATTATATATATAAATATATGAGAGTGTAAATAGTTAGTAATTAACATATTTACTTATATCCTAACCTATTTTATGATAGAAATAATTTTGAAGTAGTACATAATAATTATTTAAGCATGTTAAAATAAAAGACATCAATTGTAATAGTAGTGAGTAGGTGAGACCAACTCAAAACAAAACTCCTTTATGTACAGATCCACTAATTCATTTAACACATACTATCACCACATTGGTATTTTCAACTCAACGATAAGAAACATAAAACAAACAATATATACACAACCGCACCCAAACTAATTCGTACAACATATCTTCCCTTCTATTCCCGTCCCACATTCCCCTCCACCCTCTCCACTCGCTGTTAAATTAAATTAAATTAAGTTAAATTAAATTAAATTACTATATTCAGTGTAAAGTTTGTAATTGGCATAATTTTATAAACCATTATTTTATATTTGTTATGATGTTGATTTGCTGTTAATTTTCCCCAAAATAAAGTAAATAACAATAATAAAGTATACGTATTCCTTACTTTATTTATATCTTGCATTGAAGTAATGAATCAGTATTCAGTTATTAATCAAGTATTAATTCAATGTTGCGTCGCAGAATTATGTTCACTTGTGATCTTAGGTGGTAAAGAGACACATGGTAGATATCGATGTCGGTGAACAAGTCGTTGTAGACTCGGCACATTCTCACTATGGGGGAGCGTAATCCGTAGTTGGTGCGAGCCACAGGAATGTGGAAGATGCACTGTGTTCTGGTAGCTCTTGCTGGGACGTGGATGTTGATAAGTGATAAAAGGGGTGGACAATTAAATTGGTTTTGATAGATCTTGTACAAGTTAACAATGTCAAGAGCTGTGCGTCTTGTTTTTTATACTATGTGACAACCCAGTACAGAAAATCCTGGCGCCTTCGTACAAGGAGGCCCGACCCTGGATGAACCGGGATAGGCGGCAGGGAGAAGTATAAAAAGAGGATGGGATGAATTCACGACAGACCAATAGCAATTCTTATAAGTGACGACATCACGTTATTTGAAAATGGTGTTATGAAAATTGCATGTGCTATAGGCGCTGCTATATTTGTTTTAATTTTATATTTGTTGACGTATTTTACATAATACAATTGTGATCAAATTCATAATATGTTATTATGGTGCTTTAAATATGTGCTCACTGCATTATTACCAGTTTTTTATAGAAGCGAAATGTAATTCGAACGTGGGTACTTAATGTGTGTTTTAGATTTTCATATCCGTTGAACTGTCATTGATGGCAATTCTTTTGTTTCTGTTGTATACCTTGAATTGAACATAGCTGGACAGAATGTGCAAGCCCATTCATTACCAGTGGTTTTAAGGAATGGAGAGCGCACGAGCGATAGAATAATGCATACAGGGGATGAGAAATAAGAAGAAAAAGCACTAGTTTAAGATTTTTTAATTAAAAAATATATCCATCCATAGATTAATTAATTAGTCCGATTTCGTTTTACGTTCTGAAAACTGTAAAACAAACCTGTGTACACTACAAACTTTACGTGTTTTTAATTGGATTGTTAATTCCTCTTTTAATTGGATTGTTAATTACGAAAGCTATTATTATCTTTCTCTAGGGAAATGCGATCCAGATAAAATTATAAGGAGTGAAGTTTATGCTATAACCATTAACAAACTACCTACCCAAAATAAATAATTGTTTAATTTTGCTCGTGACACTTATTCGTATTGTTCATATGGAAAAAAATTGGGTTAAAAATGTAAACTTATGTTATGTATTTTGTTATGTAAAGAAAGTAAAAAAGTTAGAATATTGACATATCCACGGAATATTGAATTTGAACACAATTTTTTTTTTATATTTGGTGATACAAAATGAGGTTTTGATCCACTTCACCGATCTTAGAGCTTTTTCCGTTATTACCTAAAAATACCCCCTCTACACCGCGTGCCTCCATGACCTGTTAGAATATTTTTATGTAAGATAGTTTTTAACTTTACCTGATGATGAGAAGGACTGCTTCTCCCAAAGTTACAATAATATAACAGAGACGATAAAAAATGGGAGCGTTGTAGAAAATAAAAAAATGTTGAAAATATTAGCAGGTAATGTACTGGAAATTTTAATTTAAGAGGCTGAAAGATTATGAGATAAGCCGCAGAAAATTTTCCACAACAATTTTGTGCGATTTTGTATTTTAAAACTACCCTTAAAAATAAATTTTCGACAAGGGATAGCATCTTTGTTCAATTATTTATTGCTTGTCTAATCTATAAAAAATGTTGTTGACTTATTAGAATAAAAATACGTGTTTAACAAGAAGGATAAATTTTGATTATTTTACTTAAGTACATTTTTATTAAAAAATGCGGGATGTGAAACAAATCTCTGGAGAAAAATGGACAAACAAAATCAGAGATGACCAATAACGATGATGATAAATATATGAAAATATCCAACAGTATGATACATATCATCTTGCCTTCTTTCGAAGTGTCCATATATTTACTGGGTGTGTCATTATGGTGAAATGGTATGGTGAAAAAAAAAAATTTATTAATGTAATAGAAAAAGTTACACCTAGGAAATGCGGAAAAGCTGCGATTTCACTTTATTTTTGCTCGCTCAAACATGAGAAATATTCTAAAATTGTTGGTTTTTAGTGATTTTTCAATGGTGATAAAGTGTTATTTTCTTTAGAATATTTTGAGTTTGTCCAAATTTTTAGAACACATCTTGTCCCAGGGACATCATTAATCAAGATATATTAAAGATGTCTCATAGAGGCGAATTTTTATTTTGTATGAAAGTCTTTGGGTCGCGCTAAGGATAATAAAAACGGTTTGTAAAATTTTAATATATATAGAACTTCCAAAAATTTGATGGATGTAGTATTTTATCATGGGTGGAAATGGTGAACAATACATTGTGTAAAGTGATCACTTAAGCCAGCCGTACAATATTTTGTAAGTCCTATGAACACCCTAAGACTTCCATACCTAACTAACTAACTAACCATCACGCCGTTTCGCCGCAGGGGTAGGCAGAGAGGATTTAACGCCACACTCTTCTATCCTGGCACACCACTTTTGCTTCGGCCACATTCATACATCTTCTCATACACGTTCTACGGTTGTTGCGGCGTTTAACAGGGCCATCTTCCATACCTACTTTCCCATAAAACATATATTTTCGTATCTGTGAGACATCTGTAATATATCTTGTTATTTACTTTTCATTTATTTTTGTCAGATTACTTATATAATTAGAAAATAAATCGCAAAACTTCAAAGCCGCGTTTAAATAGTTCACATAAAAAGAGACTCGATGTTAGTTAGTTACATTGATAATCCAAATCTTCCAAACTTATATATTGTTAATACGCTTATATATTTCAAGGGAATTTTCATTAAGATCAGCTTGTCGGTGATGATAATAACATCAAACTTAATTTCATAACATCCCCCCAACCATGTGGTAACAAGTTGTACATTCAAAGGGATGTAAATATATCACAACCCTTAATTAGCTAGCGATCTGGAACAATGAGATTGCCTTTAATAATTTCCCGTACATATTGCTGTAAATTATGATTAAAAAATAAAGCCAACATTTTATACATACATATTCAGTTCTTTCTTAATAAGTCTAAATATAAATGTGTATTTATTCTGGAACAAATGAACATAACTGTGTGCATATTATATTGTCATGGAATCGTGACTGTGGGAGACAAAATACATTTTTATTAATTAACCAAAAATTACCCGATACAAGTTAAATCAGAGCAGTGTTTTTTGATTCATGCAATTTCGCACTAATTTCAACTAATCTCTTGTCTGCGAAACACTATATACTCTTCTTTCTTAAATATTCGTGTTTATGAGTTATTATTTTTGTATGTTTTCATTTTATTTAGTAATTTTGAAATCAAACTAATTTTGAAAACGAAATGATATCAAATATTGAATAGAAAGTTGCGAACGGACTTTTGAAATAATTATCATTGTTTTTGCTGACTTTGTTTTCATTTTTGTTATGTACGAATATAGTTTTATAAATTTTGTGTAATTAAGCATCAAACCATTAATACTTTGCAAATGTAGCTCCAATAAAAATGTCACTAAAACAGTGAGTAAAAGGACAATTTGGTAACGCATAAGTATACCAACTAATGGCACAGTATAGTAAAGCATACAGTATTATATCTTCATACAAACAGCCGAAACGACGCCCTTCGAAATCTCGGTATACTTCGAACTGCTCAGTCGCCGCAGGGCTGCAGTAACGTACGGACGCAAGCAGGGTGAGACGCTCCCACGCATACATTTAGGTCAGTTTATGGCACCCCAAACCATAAAGGGTCAGTCAATGAGCAGCCCTGGTGCGTTTTTAACCAAGTTTAAGTACCAAGCGGCCGTAGGTATTTATTTCAAGGACACTGCCAAGATAACATACTGTATGTATTTATTATACTGTGCTAATGGTGAGTAAAACACCGACCAATAGGAACAAAGCAATTAAGTAATGGTGATAATAAAACACAGAACATTACCTTGGAACGCCCCTAGACGAGGGTTTGTTTTGTCTAATTATTGCCGACCATCAAAGTCGACGACACCGGTCTTTGTAGGTTCAATCTTACCTACAACCTACAAACCTACTCTAGGGGTTCAATGCAATATATTTCGAAACGTACATAAATGAGACGAATTTTATATTTCATCTATGGATGTCGAAAGCTAAAATATTAACCCACTACTAAACTAACTAAAATTAAAAAAACTAAAACAAACCCCACTTAACAATATATTTTTTGTTTAGTTTTTTTTTAATTAAAAAAATTACGCTTTGGGTGGAATGTCAACAGTAAAAGAAATCGAGGTTCGCAATTTTTTTAATATATCTGACTCAACTTTTATAAAACGTAAGACCTTAATGAAAATTTTATTTTTGTTATCCTGACGAAGAAGCCATTGGCTTCGAAACATGTTGAATTTTTTCAATAAATAAGTGGTGTTTACAAAGTTAATTTATATAAACTTTAATCAAATTATTATTATATGTTATATATACCTCACCAAAAAGAATTAGGATTCTCGTGTGTGGTGTGAATATCACACCATAGAACTTTCAAAATCTGATAATGTGTGGAATTGGTGAACGTCGCATTGTGTATAGTGATCACTTAAGCCAGTTCCGCCCAATTTTCTCATATATAAATCACCTTCGTCTCTGTGAGACTTCTATAATGTATCCTCAATTAAGTAGCTCTTGTTTAAAATATACACCGGATATAAAAGGCTCTGTTTTACGACATTTTTGATTGCATTTCGCTTCAGTCTGGCAACACCGGCCGCGGCGGGCGCTCCGGCGGCATCTGCCGGCCGCGCCCGCAGCTCCGGGCGGCCGCGCGCTAGATGGCGCCGCCGACACGCCCGGGAAGAATTAAAAAAGAAAAATGATAGATTAGTTTTCGTTTCAAAAGTGCTTTTCTTTTTTGAAAACCTTTATTCGCCGCGGACACCTCCGCACTCGCCGGGAGTAATTATCCGGGCTGATGTACGTTTCTCGCGCCGTTTGTACGTCACACTCTTAATAATGGCCGGCGGGCGCGAGGCGCGCGCGAGCGTATTCCGAATGATATAACTCCGCAATCCTCTGGCGCTGTGTCACTCGACTGTTTATTTAGTTATTTATTTATTTATTTACTCCCATCAACGCTCTTGTGAGCTTTTACTTATCGCGGGCTCAATATTACGATAAGATATCTCGAATTTTGACTTTTTTTTTTAAATGTTAAAACTAGATAGTTTATGCACGTTTATGATAAGAAAGCAATCAATCTTTTACCAATAAAACTCAATGTCTGTCTGTTCTCTATATATAAATCTATACTGTTCATCTGATTCGATTCAAACTTTGCATACTTATGCTTTAGGACCCGGAGGGTAACATAGGCGACATTTCCCCCTATTTTTTTACCCCTTCCCCTCCCCATGATATGATCGGATCAAAATTTGGAAATTTATTCTTAAGGACTCGGCCGGTAATATAGGCTATATTTTCCCCCTCCTCTTTTACTCCTTTCCCTCCTCCTGATATATTTTTCTTGTAAATCTATACCGTTCGACCGATCGGACTCAAAATTTGTAAACTTTAGGTCCCGACATGTAACAATGGTGACACTTTTTCCCTCCCCTTTTACCTTTTCTCCTCCCCCTGATATATTTTCGATGCAAATCTATACCGTTCGAATCAAACCTTTGTTTCCCCCACAACTTTATTTTCAACTTAATCCTTAACCCGTGCAACGCCGGGTACGAACAGCTAGTCATTGATAAAAATAGGTAATACGAAAAATGAATCTTTATTATAATTGCACTACATCTGCTGTACAGTATTGCCTTATTTTCAATTGTCAACATAAAAAAAAAAAATCTTATGGTTTTTTTTAAGAACCCAGGTGTACAGATTCTTTTTCTGCGGCATTTACATTTTTGACGTTTAATTTATAGGTTAGAACATACACTTTGTTTGAAATATTTTCTTTATTAGGTAAGAATGATAGCTGATAGCAAATACTAAAAGCCGCGCAGTGACCACTATCGCCCGCGTAGAGGCCAGTACAGTCGATAGGCAATTGCAGACAATAATTGCCGCGTAGCGGGCAATTATAGCCGAGCTGCCGACAGTCATTTTCAGGCACCAATGGCCGCGCAGCGAGCACTAATTGCCGCGCTGCTGCCACCTACCGCCGACTGCTTAACAGCTAGCGAAGATGAAATGCTAAACATCTAATGATATTTTTTTTGCATCGACATTTCATTTATTTATCTCAGGGGTTCATTATAACGTTACCTATTGCAGATTTACTCTTAACCCTATTTAACAGACTCCAGACTGCTCCGGCCCTATGCATTTTATTAATCAGAATGGCACGTCATCAATTTGATTAAAACCTTGACCACACAAGCAATCTTAGAGTACCGCATGAAGTATCCTACCGTGTCAACACCCTGAGCAGCTCCCGATTTGAGCCGTTCTCTGGGCAGGGTTGTAAATTCTGTGTTATTCTCGTTTTATGACCTCTCGCGGGGCCGGGTCCACATTAGGGTGGGGTGGAGGCTGTGCGCCGTTCCGGACGAGGACCGAGGGGAATAATCTTGTAATATCATTATTTGTCGCATTCATTCAAGGACCAATCCTTCTGTGTATACGCACACACGCATTTATGTACAAAAACGTAATATCTCAGTTTCTTAGGGGTGGGATTATAAGATACGACACTTCATATTCCTAGCTGTATTGCATTAATATGTTAATCGATATCATCATCATCACTCTTAGCTCTACAACCTCTGCTGGGTCTTGACCTCTCAAAGACTCGAGAGTCTTCCTCCACTCATCTCGGTCTTGAGCCAGTTCTCCAGTTAAAAGTCCACGTATGCTTTTTGCACTTAAAAACAACCCGCACGCATGTTCTATGGTTTTTGAGGCTTTTCCAGCCTTTAACACTTGTAGTGTCTTAAAGTCATGCCAGGTCTTTTGCGAACGTCTTCTAGTACCTACTGTTCAACCTTCAACACTCGCCCCGTATATTTTCTTTACCATTATTTCCTCGCTAATACGTTCTACACGACCAAACCACCTCAGCACTCCTTTATTTATACTGTCTACCACACTACAGCCAGCATTACATTCACTTTTAATTTGTTCATTCCTCACTCTATCGACCTAAGATTTTCCACAAAAGCGCCTTAGTGACCGCTGTTCAACCGCATTCAGTTTATTTTTATTCCTTTTTTGCTAATTCCAGACTTCACTTCCATACATCAGAGTTGGCACTAGAACGCCATTATATACCGCTAGTCTTTGACAATTTCTTATAGGCAGTAATGGTATTCAGAGCTTCATTTACTTTGTTACCCGCAGTCACTCTCATTTTGATATCGTTCTCAGCCTTGCAGTCTCTACTTAACATACTTCCCAAGTACACAAACTCATTCATATATTCTAAGCATTCGTTGTTTACAATTACATCACACTTAGTTATTCTTTATTCTCTCTTGAACACCATCACTATCGAATTGCTGACATTTCTTCATAAGTTCACTCTGGATGCATACATCGGACATTCTGGAAACCAGGCACTGTAGATCAGCTTCACTGTTAGCCACTAATACTGTATCGTCTAAGTAATATCACTCCCCTTTTGTCCTTCGATCCTTCCCCTAAGCTCCTTCGCCCTGTTAGTCATGTATTCAGCGGGGACTTCAATTTATGTTATTCAGTCATTTCTCCAAATGACACAACCACCGAAGTCTTGCCAGTTTTGTTACGCTTAGTTCCTTAAACTGGGTCCATTTGCTAGAACCAGTCCAAAGATACGCCTCAAATTTAAAAAAAAAAGCCCAGTGCTCGCTCTTTCCTTTTAATCAGTACCTACGTCTCTGCTACATATTTATTTATTTACTTATTGAACGCCATTATAGGTTTTTAAATATGCAAAATTTAAAATAAAAAAAATCACATAAGACAGATATGCAGTTAAAAAGATTCAAGTACATATTATAATTGTATATGAACACACCTCAGATGAGCGTTTCTATCTCAAATATTTTAATATTTCTTGATAGTAGTCTGGATATTATCTGATTCTGGAGGAAGCGACAGTCTTCTGTATGCAGTTTTATGGGATATTCTGCGGGGTATATCTGACATCTTTGACCGACGTTTCGAATCCCATTGCAGGGTCCATCATCAGGACTAATGTGATGAGTATGCTGTACCAAAAGAATGATCCATAAGCAAAAGATGATTCGCGAATTCAAAATATTTATTGTTACCTAAACATCTTAAGTGTTCCTTAACTTCAAATCTTAACTTAACATCAAAATTTCTAAGGTTTTTCAATATAAAAATAATAACAATCATCTTTATCCTTATTAATTCATGTGTATATTTTTAGTTTATTATCCGTATAGAAAGCTGGTTGAATAGAGTTCGGGATTTATTTAACTATGAATTTGAAATTTGATTATTTATAAATAAGTTTTTTCTCTAATGATTCTCAATATCAATATCAAATGATGGAGGGTCAACAAAAGATTTTAAAAACTTCTTATACTTTTTATTTAACATATTATCTATTTATTTTGTATCAAAACGACAACCATTCAATTCAGTACTAAAATTATCACTTTTACCATTTTTATTAATTATATATACTAATTGATTATCTTAGGTAACCAGAGTAAGATTTTTTATTATTTATAGTATAACAAATACATAAAATTATTAAATTGATTTTCATGAATAAATCATTTATATTATTTTTAAAAATAAATATATGAGTCTGTCGTGAACCAGCGCACCGTAAAAGTGCTACGAAAAATAGCACTAAAGCTTTGAAATTCACTGAACAATTTTAAAAATGATATTTCTTCGCATTTTGCCACTTCCATTTCTTAGACGTCAATTGGGGATCATAACATTCTTCACGGCGTAAAAATAACGATATAAAATGTCCTTCAGACTGGGTAGACGCTCCTTAGACATCCTTCAGGATAGGTGGATGCACGACCCCACCAAAACATGGTCACAACATTAATCTTGACAAATGTTCGGCCCTTCTCAGGAGGATGCCAATGTTACGTAAGTATCGGGTGGCCCATCGGATTGTAAGTACCCGGATTGAAATTATTTTATAAATAATATTGGCCTTTAAAAACAGGATTGCCAAATATAATATAAATTCTTTTATATTATATTTGGCAATCCTGAAGTTTAACCTTTATCACGTTTTTTTATATTTGGCAATCCTGAAGTTTAACCTTTATCACGTCGGATTTAAATTATTTTATAAATAATATTGGCCTTTAAAAACAGGATTGCCAAATATAATATAAATTCTTTTATATTATATTTGGCAATCCTGAAGTTTAACCTTTATCACCTTTTTTTATATTTGGCAATCCTGAAGTTTAACCTTTATCACGTCGGATTTAAATTATTTTATAAATAATATTGGCCTTTAAAAACAGGATTGCCAAATATAATATAAATTCTTTTATATTATATTTGGCAATCCTGAAGTTTAACCTTTATCACCTGCTTGCCACTGAAGTTATTAAAAATGTATTGCTATAAGAATAGCTTATTTTATTGTTAAAAAATTTACAAATTTGGCGAAAATAATGCTGAGACTGTTCGAAAATTTCGTGGAATTCTTGATATACATATTTCATATTTAACTGTAATTTCGGATATTTTATACGTACCGTATGTATTACCGAGAAGCGAATCTTAACGTTTCGTTGGATACTTATCCAACGTCATCAGGAGGACGACCTTTACCCGTGGAGGCGGAGGTCGGACTGATTAGGTGCTGCTTTCTAGGGCGTAAATTGTATGCACTTTGTTGTGGAGTGTTCTCTTCTTCTACAACAGAGGTCGCCAGTGTGCAATATGTACTAGTTACGTCGGCGTATTTTACTGCGACTTCTCTCAAGGGTTGAATCAGTGTCGTTAGAACAGGGCGCCAAATACTTGATAGTTTGAAACTGTCATCTCTATTGAAATTGGGATGTTTGTATATTTCAATGGACTCCCTCACTAATCTGGGTATAAGGTACGGTTTTGTTGATAAGATTTTTGCCTTGTCAAATCATCAGATTTTTCGCAATGCGATTTTTCCTTCATGGTTTTGTAAACTCCACTGTCTATGCTAGCAAACCACTTATAACTCCTGACCTAAAAACAGTAATCCAACGCGTTATTACTGAAATTGAGCAAACTGCCTTGCAAACAATCTTCAAAATCTTATCAAATGGATCAGGGTAGGCCAAATCAGCCGCGGCGGTCATTTGGTCAACGCCATAATTAGTCTCAACATGTCTATTTTATAAATCAATAAAAATTTCCCAATTGAATACTTATTTGTTATGTTTCATATTAAAATTAAATCCGGCGTATCGGATGGACCACCCTATACAATGTTTACATTTCAACCTATTAAGCTAATGAGCCTTACGTTCATTGGCCTTGAGCCTTACATTGGCTCAGCAAGATCACGTGTGTTGCCCAAAACTTCTTGCATTATATCGAATTGTTTAAATGATTCTCCTTTGCACGCGTTTTTGAAGTAATACTTCTTTGGACACAGCAAATTCAACTGTAAAAGGTCACCATCATTCGGATATAACGTTGTTAACCACGCTTATATTAGCTTCACCTGTTTGTCTATTTGTCTAGACTAAATATATAATCGATGTTTCACCCGCCTCCCAATGACCAATCGAGCTGAAATTTTGCACACTGGCGTATTCCTGGCCTACCAACTAATAATCTTCCGCCTGGCGAGCAACGAGTTTTGGGCAGTTGGAGTTGGTTTCTCTATTCCAGCAGAGCTCAACGTTTTTCGATTAATTCGAAATTTTACAAAAAACAAATACCCGCGCGACACCGTGGGTTTTAGTGGTGAAAAAGAAATAAACTACAGGGTTATATTAGCCACAATATTGGAAGGAACGTTCCTGATTTGAAGAATTCCCAGAAGCGCGAGCACAGAAGTTGTAAATTGGTGAAAAGTCCTGTATACTCTCGTATAACGCCACCTCAACACTAGGTTTAACTTATCATTTGACTTTTAACTCATTCACGAAGCACTACATTTCCACAACATAAAAACTCTGGTACAGCGAAGAGCACATGCTAATCTAACACTATTATTTAACTACAGAGAGGATTATCTCGACTGTCTCAATCAACTGACTTAATCTCTTTTCATGTTCCCTGCAGACGTACCCAACAAAACGTGCTCTTTCATGTTCCGAGAAATAGAGCATCCCATACATAAAATATATTTTTATATCGCGCATGCAAAGCTTTCAATAATAATTGTATCGATAGTGACCTCTTCAACATTAGTCTTAATGAATTTAAAAGAATGCTTTAGATGTACTAAGTCGACTTTGACCAATCACTCTTATATCTAATCTTCTCTTCCCCTACATCTATCCTGACTCTTAACTCCTCAACCTTTTTCTTCCATTAATTATCTCATTTCTTGATATTCTTTTTCTTTCTTCACATTCAATCATTTACCATTATTCAGTCTTACTTAGCATTGTTTGTTGCTTACTACTATTCATTAATTAATTCAAAACAATTAACTTAAAAATATCTTATCTAACTTTGTTCTTCTGTGAATCTGTGAAACATCTATGAATCTTTTTAATTGGTCTATGAAATGAACACTTTGCTTTTACATTAGGTATATGTTTAAAAAACTGTAAAGATTCCTTAATAAATAAATATCATTTTCTTTCTTTGTTCCCCTATCACCGATGTGCCATGCAAACCCTTTACTCACGATGTACAAACTGACATAAGAAAACTTGATGTTCACGGAAGGAGGACTTATTGTCCAACAGGAACAAAGGACATACGGTAGTGGTGAATACTACTGCTTGAGAAGACAAAGATAGATCGTAGCTACGTGATAATGAAAAACTGTATTAGCAAAATAAAGTACTTTGTCAGAAAAAACATTGCAACGTGGTTGTTTGTGATTCTTAAGAACACATGTTTTTCTTCGCCATATAACCCAAATGTGTTTTCTGCCAAAGAGAGTTCAACGTCAATCCGGTAATCTTTTGTGAGCTGTGGGAGAAATTAATTGGATTTCATGACAAAGCACTTTTTCTTACTGTACTGTCCGCGTCTATAAGTGGGTACGTTTCCATTACTAAAATATGAAACTTGTCAGAAAAGTTCAGTCTTTCGAAATTTTTTTTATTATATGATTTTTTTATATTTGATTAGGAGATTGACGTGATCCGCTAAAGCCAATGATGAATTTCGAATATCATGTTAGATGTAGATTATTTTATTTTTCATTTACAAGTTATCATTGATGATCACTTTGATCAGCAATATAATAGAACTTTTTTCCTATAAAAAGAAACCCCAATTTCACAGGAGTACGTAGGTATATGTGACGGTAAGGTAGTAACTAAGTAACTAGAAGTAAGAATTTTTTATTTTGTTTTTTTTTTTAGAAACATACGCGGCCATTAAAAGTACACAGTACAAACAAATAATGAAATCACAGAAAAAATAAATCGAAAAGAAAGAAAATGTTGGTTAACAGAATATCTAAAAAAAAAATAGGGTACAGTACGTAGAAAAATACAATAAGTACACAAAAATTTATACGCACCCTCTGTTTCTCAAGGGTTTCAATCTATCGCTGATCTCAATAGGTCCTTAATTTTCGACTTAGTTCCAAAAACAGTTATGTCTCTTTTCTAGAGAGCTTTGGCAATTCTGTTCGTAACGCTTTGAACAAAAGATAAAAATGCGATGCCTTTGTACTCAGCTTCTATATGTTTTCTAGGGCGATCATACTTCGTTCTTATGATGTGCTGCATCTGTCGCCTCTGCTCACCATTTTAGTTATGGTTTCTGGTCATTATCCTTGGCTCTCCCCAACCGAGTTTCTCCAGGGTATGCTTGGCTATAATAGTTTAGAGACTAGAAGGAATGTGTAGTTGATTACACATTTTTATCGATTGTTGCGCGGTATGATCGATAATACTGAAATTATGCAGAGCATTGATTTGTATGTTCCTGATAATTACCTTAGATATCGTCAGCATAGATTGTTTCACATTCCAATATACAGGACCTACCTACCGACGGTTATGCCTATTGGAAGAGCTACCGCTATGCTAACCGATATCGCTTTGAGTATTGATATTTTCAGGGCCGGTCTTATAAACGAAAGACCAAATTTCCGTTAGTCAATCGACAATATACTAACGGATGGCCGTTCGTTTATAAATGTTACCGATGCTCGTCTTATAAAACTTTTTTTACCGTCCGTAAGTATCGCAATATCGCACTGCTCTTGTCTATGATTTTAGAGCTGTCAAAAGCGAATTATATCTCTTTTCTATCTAAAATTTCTCACTCGCATTAGATTTTTGGGATACTTCCCACAACACTACATTGGTAATAGCCTTTAAAACCCCAACTTAGTCTGAGCAGCTAATAATATTGATCCTAGAGCATAGAATCTCGAGGCAACAAGCAATTTTGTAGTTGGTGATAATGTCAGATTCCTACGGATGCGCCTTTTTACATTGTTCCCAATATCTTCTAGAAGCTCATATAAGCTCTTGAGCAGACCTTTTTGACAAGCGAAAGCGGTAGATAAAATCTGCGTCATCTAAAATATTAAAATAATCCACTCGTATATTGAACATTCTTTGTCGTCGAGTTTGTTCTTTATCCGACGAACTTGAATACAATAATAGCTCGACATCGTTATGTGAAAACATTTTTCCTTGAAAATGTAGCAACAGTCAGCACGGTATATATGTACATATTAAACAAACAGCATTAAACGCAAATTGACAGCGGACCTAACCTTAAAAAATAATACGTCAATCTGTCATACTTCTGTCAGTTTCAACTAACGGACGGTAAACTGGTGGTTCGACTGTCGGTATCGGCCGTCGGTAAAATTTTACTAAAATTTGATTAACGGATTGTTATAAGACGAAAAAAGTGACGTTTGTATCAAATTTCAGTTTATTTGGTCTGAAATTTAACTAACGGACGTTTATAAGACCGGCCCTAAATGTGTCTGAAGCGGTTTTCCAAAGCAAGATTCTCCTACCCTTTGGCCAGATTTTATGTTGTTTTTAATTAATTAAATATTGTTATTTTGATATATATACTTTCATAATATGTATGCCTTGATTACTTAGTTTGTAATGTACATATTATTAAATAAATTGAATCGAATAGAGTTATTATTAAAATAATTTCTTTTATTCAACCTTTAGGTATTATTGAATATCCATAAATTCCTTGCACGAGTATATCAAATGGCCGAGATTTTGCACCCTCAGCATTTCTACATTTTCGACCCAAATTAAGAAAAGGTAAAAAAGGTATCAGTTCATCCCAAAAATATGGCGGATAACGTCTACTACTATCCTATCTACATAATGTATATACACACATACATTACCCACGTTACTGTACAGTCGGCCACCGACGAATCTGTTGCTACTTTAGATTCAGTATTACATTGCAATTGTACAAGGATTTGTTTAATGATATATTGTTTTATGTTTAGGGAATGAAATAATAATCATGACTGTCGATACCCTTCATCAGCTGAAACTTTTAGATGAAGAATATAAATTTTAATTTTAATATTAATAAAATGGATAGCCTTCAATTAATTTCAGATAGTTAGAAAAATGTAATAAATATTATTATAAATGTACACAATTAATATTTATTTTAAACTGCACGCGGTGTACATAACCGAGTCTGTGCGTCACTGACGTCAAATGTGTTGTGACATTACCTTCCAGCGTGAATCGGTCACATAACTTTGTTTCTTTCTCGGATAGATATCGATAAAATACACACACGCGCATGGAACAATGCTGTAAAGCCGTGACCAAAAAATTGACCTGTACAAGCTGTTCTAAGCTGTCTGAACAAAAAATGATGAATTGAAATCTTAAATGTTTAATTATCGAGAAAATAACTACAGAAATAGAGACAAGAGTCTAATGTTAATTTTTTGATACAGCACCATCTAGCGGATAGCGCTCGAATTATTTGCAAAATCGTAGGAAGGCGCCATCTAGTGCCCTTTGAATATTGTTGAATGTGTCAGTATCAATAAAGGCTAGAAAAGAGAAACGGTTTTTTTTATTTTGAGACTCATCTGCAGATCCGAGCAAAGGATCAAACTGAGAATACTTCATCAAGAGGATCATTGTTATCAAGGAGAATCATTCAGACCAGATCCGATCAGGGATCAAACACACGCTTTACTGTTTCTTGATGTTTATCTTTCACTAGCATCTAAAAGGCCAAGTTTAGTCACTACAAAAAGTAAATTGAATTTTGATAAGTAACGAAATAATACTTGATGAAGAAAAAAATCTCTAGTGTAGATTTAACAACTGTGTAGCAAATAACAAGTATTTAAATAATATTTCATTTAATGTAGGTATAAATATTTTACCATTTATAAAAACTAAATTTTTAGAAAACCTTTTAGGGGTTTTTAATTGCAATTTAAAACATTGACAAATTTATACGATATTTTACAAGAGGTGAACGAACAACCAAAGCAATAACATATCTATCAGAAACGATATTAAAATCAGACATATATCTAAAAAGTATTATTTGTGTGGGGATATTATACAGTATTGCTTCCAACCTACTCTACCCATTTACATCATAAATTAAGTCTACACTCGAATTATTTTTTAATAGGGATGAATTTAAGTGATTTATAATGAATTAATTAAAATAATATTACGTTATTTTAATAATACACGTATAGAACACCTGTATTTTCTCATTAATTTTTAATATAAAATAGGAGTTCAATAAAATTATCGAATAATTGAATAATAAAAAATTCGACTTTGTTTTTTTTTTGTTGGCTACATGTCCGCCTATAATGATCAACGACCACCTGAACAAACAGATACGTGGAAAATTACGGCGTCGGTTTAAAACACGTTCAAAGATAAACGTGCCTTAATCGTCAGTACAAACATGTCGTCACCCTTCGTTAAGGGCGGGGGTAGTTATCATTTGGGGGCCTTCGATGTTGATTCGTTTAGCGGGCCAGCACCCGCCGTCCGCCCTTAATTGAATCCACCGTCCGGGTGGCGCGTGTGGCCGAAACTGTGACATTGCAATCTGACCTATTGTGAAAATGATTATATTGTTATTTGGTGATTGTTATTCCAACGCTCAAATACAGAGGAACGTCGAGACATCTGTAAAATGTCAAAATATCTATCGTTGTGACAAAAATGTTGGCTTTAATTTAATGTTTGAACTCTTTTGATGAAAAAATCAGCAGCTTTGTGTGAAACAAACTGATTACTACTAACTTTTAAAATAGCATTAGTACTTTTTTTAATAAAAAGTTCATCAATAACTTATATTTTAGACAAAACTCAAGATTTGACCGGTTTACGTAATGATTTAAGTAATGTGACATATTTCTGTTTGTTTAATTTTTTTATTCTTTCTTTCTATATAATTAATATGCCTTAGTATATCATAAATATTTATCATTACTGACATATTTCTAAATGTGGAGACCTGTAATTGGCCATCTATATTGTATCAATGTTTTCTATGCTTTTTTGTGCTGTTGGTCTTCCATAAACATTAAATAAATAAATAAAAATAAAAATGTTTAGATATCAAATAAACAGGCGTTTTTCAAGAAAACCCAGACATTACAATCCATCTATGTAATAAAATAATTATATACCTACTTATTCGAATAAAATTATTTATATGCCATTACTGCACAACTGTTGGATGTTGAAATGTGACATTGCACCATCTTATGTGTAGACATTAAAAAATAGAATGTAATTTGTGCTCCTTGTCATAAGTTTTTTTTTAATTATACAACGCATGAAGTTGTTTTACAAATAAAAAGATTAAAACATTTGAATAATATCTGCTCTATACATCTATTAATCGCTTACAATAATATCTATAAAATTACTTACTTAAAGGTGATGGTTTAGTGTGTGTGTGTGTGTGTGTGTGTGTGTGTGTGTGTGTGTGTGAGTGTGTGTGTGTGTGTGAGTGTGTGTGTGTGTGTGTGTGTGAGTGTGTGTGTGTGTGTGTGTGTGTGTGTGTGTGTGTGTGTGTGTGTGTGTGTGTGTGTGTGTGTGTGTGTGTGTGTGTGTGTGTGTGTGTGTGTGTGTGTGTGTGTGTGTGTGTGTGTGTGTGTGTGTGTGTGTGTGTGCGCGCGTTGTACGCTGTACATTGGTTTCGAGTCTATGAATTCATTAGTTTTTCCTTAAGAATACATTTTGTGTCTGCGAACAAGTCTATGCCAAAGGAATTCTCGTATTGCATGAATAATTTTATGATCCTACTGATTACCGAGTTTTTTTGCAGCCTAATTTGATATTGATAATATTGATTTTAATGTACCAGTTGGTACATTAAAATCAATACAACATGACAATAAATCAGGACAATCCACATTATTAATGACAAGTATTTATTAATTTCTTGTTCTCCATATTCCCCTCAATCAAAATGTTGCAATAATAATGTTTCAATTTTAAAGTCACCATAACTGTCCAAAGGTCTCATATAAAATTGCAAAGGGCATAAATGTCAATTAATTAAGTAATTACGTGGGCCTATTTTTGAGTGTCGGGGCAACAATATGTCAGAATGGCTGTCGATGGCGCCGCCGATTATTAATCGGAGTACATCCGGCGAATCACCGAACGCGGCCCGCAAGAATGGCCGCCATTTAAGTTGGCCCAACAATCCGACGGGCGGAATGTCGGGATTGACAGTTCAAAGACAAAGTTCACCGCCTGAACGATGCGAACGCACCCGCGGTATGCGCAGTACATTGTTTATAGTTTGCGGGACGCGGGAGAACTTTTCCGATCGAATTAAAAGACGCATTTCGGAACGAGCGCTTTGGTGTAAGTTTGTCTTCAGTGCGCTTTCCCGGTCTCTATTAGATTATTGCATTCTACGCTGGGGCGGCGCGGCGTAGTGAAAATAAAGCTGACATAATAGCGTTACGGAAAAAAGTTAACGTACTGTTCGTGACAGTACGTTAACTTAATTCTTAATTACATGTAATCAAGAACTTTACAGTAAATTATAAATTGCTGGTGGTGTCTAGGATGCACGGGAATAAATAAGAAACATCCCGATTATATTCGAAACTTCGCGAAATGACTTCTATATAAGAGCGACAGCACCGCTTCGCGGATCAGTCGTTTTTGTAAGCGAGGTGAAACCAGAGACAAGGAGCGACCAGTGTGGCGTTTCAGCAAAACCAGCGACAATAAATTATGGAAGTATCCACCGACATGTGAGAAGTGTTCCATAGTTATTATTTTTTTATAATATTATTATTCAAACTTGATTTATATTATTTCATTCCCTTAGATTAAATTAAACATTATATAAATCCATCTACTATTGTATTGTTATATGTCGTGGCTGCGGAGGAAAATGAAAACACTGGAAATTTACTAGCGATTTATAAAATAATGATTAATATTAGGTCCTTACATATGAAATTGAGGTTTTGCCGTACTGGCAAATTTGATCTCAAATATCTTCTCTTTGGCTAGGAATTCCAAATCCAAATTTATACAGCTATTTACTCATGTATTTGTGTTTTGAAAATTATAATTCATTTGTTTTTTCCTCAATTGTTTTTTTCTTTGCGTCACTCAGTTTACAAAATGAAAAACTTGAAATATCGCGTTATTTACGAGTACGAGTTCCACCGTGGCACCAGTGCTGCAGAAACGGCTCGAAGGATTAATGATGTGTATGGCGACGGTGCCGCAAAAGAAAACACAGTGCGTTTTTGGTTCCAACGTTTTCGTTCTGGAAATTTTGACCTGCAGAACAAGCCCCGTGGACGGCCGGAGACCAAAGTTGATAATGAAGAATTGAAGGCTATTGTGGAAGCGGATCCATCGCAAACCACATCCGAGTTAGCTGCAGGCTGCGGTG
Organism: Agrypnia vestita; assembly: GCA_016648135.1. Lineage (NCBI taxonomy): Eukaryota > Metazoa > Arthropoda > Insecta > Trichoptera > Phryganeidae > Agrypnia > Agrypnia vestita. The sequence continues at coordinate 23,381 of JADDOH010009415.1, forward strand.
TTAGTGATAAAACTGTTTTAATCCACTTGAAACAAATTGGTAAGGTGAAAAAGCTTGAAAGGTGGGTACGTCACGAATTGAGTGAAGCAAATCAACAAACGCGCGTTGACTGCTGCGTTGCATTACTCAACCGGCACAATAATGAAGGGATTTTAAATCGAATCATTACCTGTGATGATAAGTGAATCCTGTACTATAATCGGAAGCGCTCATCGCAATGGCTGAACCCTGCCGACCCAGCCAAACCATGCCCCAAGCGAAAATTGACTCCAAAAAAGTTACTTGTGAGCGTTTGGTGGACTAGTGCTGGTGTCGTTCACTACAGCTTTCTTAAATCTGCCAGACGATTACGGCAGATGTCTATTGTCAGCAACTGCAAACCATGATGGAAAAGCTAGCTGCTAAACAACCGAGGCTGGTTAATCGCTCTAGGCCACTGCTGCTTCATGATAACGCTAGACCACACACTGCACAACAGACGGCTACCAAATTAGAAGAGCTTCAATTGGAATGTATAAGACATCCACCGTACTCTCCGGACCTTGCCCCAACAGATTACCATTTTTTTCGAAATTTGGATAACTTCTTGCAAAGGAAAAAATTCAACTCCGGTGGGGCAGTCCAAACCGCCTTCAAAGATTTTATTGATTCTCGTCCGAATGGTTTTTTTAGTAAAGGGATCGATGAAATACCTATGAGATGGCAAAAGTGCATAGATAGCAATGGTACATACTTTGATTAAATAAATATATTATAATAAAAAAAAATCGGCTTTATGTTCCTCCCATACTAAACGTAATTTCATATGTAAGGACCTAATATTAACTATTCAATGTACAAAGTCATTTCAAACTTAACGCTTTTCTTTTAATTACAATATTTCGCAATACATCACTCGTAAATCACTACTTTATAATCGCTGGGTAACACGTTTTTATCACTTGCTAGAATATTCCATTCTCGCACATATCATTTATTTATTCCGCCAATCGGGTACTTAACTCGACTATTCGCTTTATTTATCGTTTCGATTCTCTCACGACTGGCCATACTCGGCGTCGTCTGGCGCTTTCGCAACGATTTTGCACTGAACGAACTGTAAAATGACCACTCTGCGCGCGGCTTAGATCCACGCTATTTATATCCTAAAACTGAATTATCGAACCACTCATATTATTCTAGTGTTTAGGAGAAGGTTCTAGGGTTTTTTTGTTATAGTGTGTTCCTAAATTAAGTGGAAAGTTCTAGAGGTATCGATGTTATTGTCGTCATTGACATATTACGAGAAATTCTGTACATAATCTCTTTTGCCATTTCGTTACAATATTGTAACAATATTCGTCAGTTGTCGACTGTACAATGCGATAAGTAAAAAAAATTACCTGCACAGTGAAATTATTTTTTGCAATACAGTATAGCCTTAATACTAAAGCAGTAGGTATCAGGCGAATACTAATACATATGCGTCATAGCAGCTGACTTTCTGACAGAGTTCTCCACGCTCATGGTTTGTAGGATACATACATACGCATATATAGATGTATCACATTAAAAAGACATTAAACTACTCCATTAAGAACAAGCTTTCAATGGCGCACTATTAGTCTTACCAAAAAAGATGTTTAAATGCTAATGAGATTCCCAACAGCGCGTTACAAATTTCAAAACAACTTCCACATTCAAGATGGCGACTCCTAAAGGTCAGTGTACACGTACACTATTCTAATAAATACGAAAGAAAGAAAACTTATAACAATAAAACTTCAAAAGCTATTGAAAATATTACCCCATCTACGCGTAACTAGTAAAACTCTGATACAACAGATAACGTTATTTTCTCTTCGTGAAAAATGTCACAACTCCAATAAAAGTTGTTTTGAGATAATCATATTTCCGTATTTTTTCATTTGCATTTCTATCGGTGAAATAATTACTTTAGTTCGATTTCAAGCGACGAAGTTTTCGAAAAATGTCAACGATGTAATTGGATCTGACATCATTATTTGTAAAATAATGTTAAAATAATATTAGGTTCATATATTATTCCATGTCTCATGCGGAACGGATGTAATGAATAGGCACACCATAACGCGTAGTGTTAAAAAGCAACTTTTAAATGAACTGAGCGATCGTATCGATGTATTTAATGACAGCATTAAACACATGTGATTGAAAATTACTTTTACATAAAGTACTCACCTCATAAATTGCTCAGTAAATGGGGCACATATAAGCATATGGTAAATGAACGCGTGACAGATACTGTAATTATTAAAAAAAAAACTGAAAACATTTAAACAAAAGATCTTTTTAAATTGTTTCCAATACCAAACGTGAATGATATTTTCTATCAAGTTTCCATATTGAAAATATGCAAAGAAAAAAACCTTACAGAAAACCAGGAATTCTTCAAGCTTATGAGAAATGGAAACCCATTCATAATGCCTACATTTAAAATAACCCAAATGCAGAACCACTATATTTATAAAGCCATTAACTACTACAGTAATTTACCTATCGAGATAAGCTGCATCAGTAACTTACAGAGCAAATCAAAAAAATTAAAACCTTCCTAAAATCCAATTGAAATTCATAAATCATTTAAACTTATAGCTTTTTTCAAAATACTTCAACATTTCATTATCAAATTACTTTTTATTACCATATTATTAAATGACGTACCTATATATAAAGTAAGACCTAAGAGCTTCTCTTTACTGATGAGGTATACATGACTACACAGTATTTTAAAAAATGTCAATTTAAAATTTAAATATGGAATATTTGTATTTGTAACATATATTTAATTAAGTTAAATAAAAATTAATATACAACAACATCGCAAATGATTTATATTGTAGCAATATCAATAAAATTAAAAAAATATTTTGAATGCAGCCACCGAGGATTACTAATTTAAAATGTGCTGAATTCTAGATTTTATTTATATATCCCTTCCACAACCATGTTTCCAGTAAAGTTATACGTCCTATAAAATTTCCCATTAGTAATGATGATGACTGCATTAATTTTTTTGCTTATTGCTGCGTAAGACAATATATATATACAACATATACAATAAATATATTATAGTTATTTATTATTTATCTTGTTCATATGCAGAGGTTATTCACAATATGGGTTTGACCATGCTCGTCTCATTATAAGAATCTGTGTTAATACAGGAATAGTTAACAAATAGTTATACAATTTAGATAGTTGCACGTGTCTAGTAAACAAAACAACACGTAATTATCTCTTTTTTAGTTAGATATACAGCGTGTAACTGTATATCTAACTAAAACACAATACTAACTGTAGGGTGGAATCCATCAGTAAAGTATTGTGGACTAGCTTTGTTACACCCTGTATATATAAAATATATCACGAGATTCTAAAAACAATGATAACTACACATGAATCTAGAAATAACTGGACTTTTTTCGAGGAAACCATAATCACTAGAAATATGGAGAAACCGGTCGAACATTCTTGAACGAATTGTTTTCGGAGAATTTGGAGCCTTAAGTTTTAGAGTTAAGGTTAAGGTCAAATATTACTATTTAAGTTACAATAGGGACATATTGACTATTCCAGTCAACTGAAGTTGGTCTCTCGCCACGTTCCATCTAGATTAGCCCGACAGACTGTGCTCTTCCATTTTCTTAGTAGTAGTATTAATTCTCCGAATTTCTTCGCCCATCGTACATATAAATCATAAACGATGTATCGACCGACATCCAATTACCAGATTTGCATAATAAATACCCGTGTTTTATGACTGATAGCAGCACTGACGCAAAATATGCAAATCATTGTTTAAGGCCATATTTAGAACGGCGCCTGTCAACATTTCAGATAGATTTATCGAGTAGTTTTGTTTTGACAGCTGTTGAAAGTGGACGAGTTTGTGTTTTTTTTACCGTGGAAAAAGAGCTGACTGATTTAAAATATGAATTGCTGTTCCACCCCTCCTCCACCGTTCTCTCCAGATTATGCCCCATGCGGGTTATTTTGTTTCAAAACATGAAAAAATGGCTTGGCGTAAAGCTGTTCACATCAAATGAGGAAATCATTGCCCAAACAGAGACCTATTTTACTGAGTTCGATAATCATATTTTTAGATGGCTTTAAAAATCTAAGTCTTGATGTATCAAACTGAAAGGACACAATATATATTGTGAAATAAATAAAATAAAATAAGTATTCAGATAAAAATGAACTAAGATCACAAGTTATAAAATTTTAAGGAGTTGAACTAAGCCTTTTCTTTAGTCAAGGTCAGGGAATTGGGGCACAGTAGAAGTATGTTTCCCCTCGAATGTATTAAAAGCACACTTATGATCCAGTCAAATAATTTATTTTTGTATAATTTAATCCCTTAGTAAACAAAACATATTTTTTACAATTTTTATTATTTTTTTAAAATTGTGTTGCAATTCGAATCTCTCTGTAAAAATTTTAATTTTTACCGAAACAGATTAATTCAATTTCGTCTACCGTCTTTATCCAATAGAAGAATAATCGCTGATTTAATGATACTGCTCGATATTCGTGTTTCGGCACTGTCCGCGCAATTAGTTTGGCTTGTTTGATTCGACCCCGCTTCACTCTTACCCCTCGCCCAAACTACATAGTCAAAACCCAACTGCCATCAACTGTGCATCGTCATTCGTTGTGTTGTAAAATTAAGTGACAAGTTATTGTAGAGTATCGAATATAGTGTCGCATGTATCGAACCCTTTACCAAGCAATCCCTTCTAGATAAGGTCGCAGAAGTGTGCAAGATGCCGCCAATTCATCGTCGCAGTTCAGAAGGAGATTGATGGTAAGATTCGACTTCCGCGTGTTTCTTTTTTCCTTTCGAAATTACAGTCCATTTATTTCGTACCATCCCTTTATCCCTTAATTTACCCCTTTTAATCCTGTCTTTCAACCATCTATTTCCGTGCACGGTGATTCGCGTCACGCACAGATACGAGATAAAGTTATGAACGGTTACCTTGATGTACAAATGTTCTTTGTGAAATTAAAATAACAGCTTTCATCATCTTCATCTTTTATTTAATTTTTTAATGCGAATATAGAACACTTCTCTCCATTACCACGATTCATTATAATGTACAATATTATTCATTCGCAAAGCAATAAAGACATATTTTCAAACCGTAAATCGAAATTAAAAAAATATTTTTTTTTTATAATCGAAAAAATTTATGTAATTAATACAATTGATAAAACAACTTCCTTGTGTAATTACACATTTTTAATATAATAATGAAATATAATACAATATAATTTAGGTGACATTATCTTATACCATCGTGCACAAAATGTATGAGCATTTCATTCTTGTGTTTGTACTAAACTAAATAAATAAAATAACTTTATTTTGTAACAAAGCGACTTATTTACTAAGACATAACAATTTTAAGAGTATTTAGTATTTTGTTTACATTTATCATAACTGTTTCAAAATTTACAAGATCGTATTAATTTTTTTAAACAAGTCAAACATGTTGAAACCAAAACAGTAACCAGGAAATACCCACTAATTCAGATCTTAGAGCGACAATGACATCCCTGCATTTTACCAACACATATATCTCCTTTAAAAGCAAACACGTAATCAATCTAACGAAAGTCATCCTTTTCCAGAGAAGCACCGTTCGCAGACGACGCGGTGAGTCAAAGGGTACTCTCGTAATTCGAGCTTAAATCCCAATGTTGGCATCACTCAAATATGTGTACACCCGAGAAAATGACACGGAGTTTGTATTGCAAAATGGCGGCCGGAAGTTGCGTGGCTGGCGGCGCGCAAATTATTCCAATACTTGGTTGATTCTATTTATGGGTGAGCAGATCAGGACTCGGCAAACATTTTTGGAAAGGGCTAGATCATTCAATTTTTAGCCCCAGCTAGCCACGTAGCAAGTGAAGATAGTTGCGTGGATTCATTCGGAGCAACAAAAATAAAAACAGGTTAAAAAATTTTACTAATTGAAAAGTGATATTTTTACCTCACACTGTACATAGCTAATAAATGGTACTATCGACTGTCCTCAACTACTAGAACGTGTCTGCTTGCGTGTTCCGTCTCGCATAATCAGAAGTCATGCAGGTATTGCCGTGGAAACTGCGGCTACTAGCTACTTCTTTAATTCCCCACTGCAGACTAGCAAATAGAGACTAGCAAATAGATACGAGCAACTTGACGTCTTTGCCAATAACTCTATAATATTCAAACATATATTAAAAGGTATATTCAAAGGTTACTGCTAATTGTCACATTGGACTTAAATAATTGATTTGTTTTGATTGTTGGTTGAGTGAGATAATTAACTGTTATATAATTTTTTTATTCTATTATGACTTTCAAAGCTTTTGCTATTGCTTTTCACTCTATATTATTATTTTTTTTGGTTTTTGAGTTTCTATTACATTATGTTTTCCTTATGCTTCTGCTTGTTATATATTTGCTTTTTACTTTATATTATATTTTCCTTCATATTATATTTGTATCTGTATTTTTTAAGCGTTTTCTTTCCACTTTATGTCATTTTTATTTTTACATGTTATTATTTTTTTCCTTAAACTATATATTCTACTAATGTACAATTTACCCATCTGTTTGTAGAAGCCCTGTAGGCGTTAATAAATTAATTAATTAATTTAATAAAAAATGTAAAAAAAAATATTGATAAAAAACACCGGATACCTAGTTGCGCACCTAATCTGACGATATTTTTTGAACACGGTAGCATTTCTTGAAAATGTTTACTCCTTGGCTCTGTATAGCGGTGCTCGCCATATTTAATATTCATGCGTAATCTGATCTTTCACAAAATTCTACTGTTAGTCTCCCATAAAAAAAATATAAATATATCAGACAGTTTGGACGCGCGAAACGCGGCCTGCCTGTGTTAATATGAAAAAAGGCATTTTGTCGGCAGATTTCCATCATTTATGCAAACAGAATGACACCTCTTAATACACTTTGTCATCTTTAAAAGCGGTTATTTTAATACGTTTTCTCGCGTGCCCTCGTTCCGACATCTCTTCAACGCCGCCCTTGAACATTCCCTAAATCGCGCTAATACTTCAGATCAGAATAATTTACAACAATGCAAATTGAGGCCATAAAACATGTCGCCATTTTAAAAGAAACGGCGGGAGCAGAAGAGTCCGCGACTTGAAAGAGCCGATTCCTTTGTCGCCGACTCCACCCTTGCGCTCCTGTCCGTGATCTTCTCTGTAAAAGTAATCTTTTCGACAAAAATTTCATTATTTATCGTCTTTGTAATTTATTGCTAACCTGAGGTATTTTTTATCTCGTTATTTGGATCGCATTCATTCTTAATGGATATTCCTAAAGTTACCTAAAAAATCACGAATATTCCTTTTCTGCCCCACTGAGCTAAAAGCAGTACCTCCATTAAACAAATTACTGAGTAAATCAAGGAAACGTGAATGGAGCAATGTCTGTCATATATTACTGACTGAAACAAACCAAAATTTTATCAGCTAAGTAATTTAAAGAAGCCTTTAACATTCTCAAATGTGTAACGTTTTGAGTGTTTTATGTTTCAACTAGCTGTGCCCGCGCGGCTTCGCACGCGTAGATTTTTAGTACACTGTTTGGATCGTCATAGAACTTTTGCGAACCTTCTAGAACATTCTCCTTCCAGAACTTACAAGAAATTTGTCGAATATACAGGAACCTTCTAGACACACCGACACATTCCGCCACTCAATTTAGAATCTTATAGAACTTTCGGGAATTTTCTAGAACCTTCTGCTTCTAGAACTTTCTAGAGCAGGTTTTTCCGGAACCTTCTGGACTCACCGACACAGTCGGCGCGCCTATTTTGAAACAATCTGAAGCATTTGCGGCCTTCCTATAACAAAACAATGCGCTAGAAAGCACATTTTTGTCACCCACTCCCACCGACGCACAGCCACCCCCACCAAACTCGCATATTTCGATATCCACCACCGTAACTACCGGTGGGTGGTTGTGGCTGGTTGTGGAGAAAACTTGACGGATATAGGAAAACACGGGTTTTATTATATATATATATATATATATATATATATTAGGTCCTGACATATGAAATTGGCGTTTAGTATGGGAGGAACATAAAGCCGATTTTTTTTTATCATAATAGTTTTATTTAATCAAAGTATGTACCATTGCTATCTATGCACTTTTGCCATCTCATAGGTAGTTCATCGATCCCTTTACTAAAAAAACCATTCGGACGGGAATCAACAAAATCTTTGAAGGCGGTTTGTACTGCCCCATCGGAGTTGAATTTTTTCCTTTGCAAGAAGTTATCCCAAATTTCGAAAAAAATGGTAATCTGTTGGGGCAAGGTCCGGAGAGTACGGTGGATGTCTTAGACATTCCAATTGAAGCTCCTCTAATTTGGTAGCCGTCTGTTGTGCAGTGTGTGGTCTAGCGTTATCATGAAGCAGCAGTGGCCTAGAGCGATTACCAGCCTCGCCTCGGTTGTTTAGCAGCTAGCTTTTCCATCATGGTTTGCAGTTGCTGACAATAGACATCTGCCGTAATCGTCTGGCCAGATTTAAGATTTACAATCCCTTCATTATTGTGCCGGTTGAGTAATGCAACGCAGCAGTCAACGTGCGTTTGTTGATTTGCTTCACTCAATTCGTGAGGTACCCACCTTTCAAGCTTTTTCACCTTACCAATTTGCTTCAAGTGGATTAAAACAGTTTTATCACTAACACCGCAGCCTGCAGCTAACTCGAATGTGGTTTGCGATGGATCCGCTTCCACAATAGCCTTCAATTCTTCATTATCAACTTTGGTCTCCGGCCGTCCACGGGGCTTGTTCTGCAGGTCGAAATTTCCAGAACGAAAACGTTGGAACCAAAAACGCACCGTGTTTTCTTTAGCGGCACCGTCGCCATACACATCATTAATCCTTCGAGCCGTTTCTGCAGCACTGGTGCCACGGTGGAACTCGTACTCATAAATAACGCGATATTTCAAGTTTTTCCATTTTGTAAACTGAGTGACGCAAAGAAAAAAACAATTGAGGAAAAAACAAATGAATTATAATTTTCAAAACACAAATACATGAGTAAATAGCTGTATAAATTTGGATTTGGAATTCCTAACCAAAGAGAAGATATTTGAGATCAAATTTGCCAGTACGGCAAAACATCAATTTCATATGTAAGGACCTAATATTAATAAAGAAGAATGATCGGTAATCTGATTATTGCTGAGGTAATTTTGTATTAGTATGCTTTTGGAAAATATTTCATGCAAAAACACGATGCATAGATATCTGTTTGCAGTTTACGTTTTCGTAATGTCAAATAAAATTTGTAATAATTTAATGTTAATATATTTTTTGTTAATTATTTATCAAATTTTAAGGTACAAACCGCGTATTTTTAATTAAAACCGTATTTTTGTAATAAAGCGCGATTTATTAACTAAGTCATTTGTACTTTTTGAGTATTTTGTTTGACCTTTTCATATTTGTTTCAAAATTTACAAGCCTGTAATATGTTTTTAAACAAGTAAAACGTATTGGAAACAGTTGTGGAACTACAAATTTTCGTTTCTTTTTTTATTACTTATTTCATTACTTTTCATTGATAAAGAGCTTTTTTATAAACGTATCATCATCAAACATAATAATTTCGTTGTCTGTCCGTCTATCTTCTATCTGTCCATTCGTAACTTTGTGTAATGTCCGTAATTTCTTTCGAATTCACGGATTAAAATACAAATTAAATGACCGGAGATGGGGCTTGAACCTCAGGCCAGCAGATCCGAACCAGCCGCTCTACGCATATTGCTACGGCCGTCTTTACTTATATGGAGGATCAGATTTTGCACGCTCAACTTGATTATCATGGAATAAACTCATTATTAATTTTACTAAACCATTCGCATACATTCATCTGTGCCATTTGAAGAATAAGCTATTTTTTTGAAGAAGAAGCCAATGAGTTTGCCATTTGAAAAATAAGCTATTTTTTAAGAAGAAGCCATTGAATTTTCCATTTGAAGAATAAGCTATTTTTTTGAAGAAGAATCCATTGAATTTGCCATTTGAAGAAGAAGCCATGGTTTTGAAAAATAAGCCATTGAGTTTGCCATTTGAAGAAGAAGCCAATGAGTTTGCCATTTGAAGAAGAAGCTATGTTTTTGAAAAGTAAGCCATTGAGTTCGCCATTTGAAGAAGAAGCTATTTTTTCGAAGAAGAAGCCAACGACAGAATGTTAGTTAACTTAGTAAAAACCACTACCAGAAACCATCTGGTAGTGGTTTTTACTAAGTTAACTAACATTCTCTTATAATGTCTAACCACAAAGTCAATGCTTTAAATCGACGACTCCTACGTATAATATCGTAACCCACAAATCGACGATTTCGAGTTTGTATTTCATAATGTATTTAATTATATCTTTAATTCCAAGAAAGAAAAAAACATATTTTGCAATAAATAACGTTTTTTTATTATAAAATTTTATTTTTCTTTCTTGGAATTAAAGATATAATTAAATACATATGAAATACACAAAAAACCCAAAATCGTCGATTTGTGGGTTACGATATTATACGTAGGAGCCATTGTTAATAATAATATCAATAATAGAAGCCAATGAGTTTGCCATTTGAAGAAGAAACTATGTTTTTGAAAAAGAAGCCATTGAGTTTGCCATTTGAAGAAGATGCCATGTTTTTGAAGAACAGCCATCGAGTTTGGAGTGGGGTGACTGCAGAGCAGTGTCCCCCGCGCCGGTCAGCGAACTGAAGGGTGCCCGGTCGCCCCGACGGAGACACGCCACTGATTGATGAATATTTCATGGAGCAATTAAAAAACCCGTCCCAACATTATTTATCTACAGCGATGATAATGCGCGGCACTTGCTACTCATCCACCTCGCGGTTTTAATTACCAATCTCACTTACGTGTCGCCTAGCAATGTCTTTTCATTAATCGGCGAATATTTTTTTTGTGTTGACGCACATGAGAGACGTCACCTTACGTCAAGTCGCCATCTGTTTCGTCCGAGGAAGGAGATGACGAAAGGGGCTACCTGGTAGTTAACAGGATCAGAATTTGATATTTATTTAATTATTTACTAGAGAATCTTAGCAATTTCAATCATTATGTTAGAGCATAGTGTACATTGCAAATAGTATCAAATAGCAGAAACATAACATTTGGTAAATTGCATATTCCATTAATACATTCAGCATCATTATACATTTAGAGGTGTGAAATGGTTCAATGAATTACCTTTTAAAATGAGAAATGAGAATAATTATGAGGCTTTCAGGAAAAAAAATATTTTATAAAATGTAATCTATTTACTTTTTATTTAAGTATATATATATATATTTATATATAAATATTTATAAAAGTATCTATTTACTTTTTATTTAATATATATATATTATATATTTTTTATTACACAACCCTGTGGAATATTTATTAAAAAATAGATAGTTTTAATATTAATATTATTTACCGCATACGTAAGTCTTTGCTTATAATTTTTTTTCTCTTACTATTTTTATTTTTTAAATAATATACTGCACACAGTTTATACGTTTTATGTTTATTATTAGTTTATTTTTTTCTCACACTATTGCATTATGTTTATTGCATTTTATTTTTCTCGTATAGGTACATAGAATGCAGGTACTACATAGTATTAAATAAATTTAAATAGAATGATACTCCTCTCCTACTCACAATTAATATTACTCATGTTAAAGAGAAATACCATGGGAAAACTGTTAACTATCATAATTGTAGAAATTTATTTATTAAACAAAAATTGCAAAAACTTTGAGGTTCGAATTGTCATAGCAAAACACTGTTTTTATTTTGAAAACATTGCGCGAGCGTCTGCGTGCGGCATCTTAGTTATTCATCAGAATCCATGTCGTCGGTGAGGAGACTTCCGAGGTATTTAAAAGTCTTGACTCGTTCTATGGTTTGCCCCTCAAGTTGTAGTCATGAGACTGTCGGCTGAATATCATAATCTTATATCAGTTGTGGCAAGTAATATTTCTCCCCTCGCAGAATCTCAGATACAATATTTAAAAAAAAATATTACTTGTACCTACCTGTATTAATGGAAATCAGTTAAATGTACATAATTTATTGTAACAGAAATTAAACAATTGCTATAAATTTAAAAAAAATTGTGCGGTTTATCGCATTTGGGTGAAGTTTGTGGTCACTTATCCAATTGTTGTATCTATCTGGCGATTATAGCTTGGAATATCACTTGGAAGACGCGCGAATCCTGCCCGTTTTTTGCACCCTCAGAATTCGCAATTTTTAAGGAAATTTTTTTGTTCACTTTGCCGTTCTCGTACTCGTATTGCAAAGTTTTTTGAGATATGTTAAGAGGTAATGACACATATAGACGAATTATGCCATATTTTGTAGGCGTGTGTGGTGGGGGGTATACAAAGATTCGTCAATCTTCGGCAGCTCTCGCAAATATCCGAATATAAAGGCGATTCGCATGGCAACAAAGTCAATTTTTGTTTGAATAGCATTTTTAGCAGTTTCCTTGCTCCTTCTGTCAGTATACAGGATATCTCATAGCTGATAGCAAAAGTCTGTACGTCATATCTGTAACTATGTTTAGAAACCATCGTGTCACAGAAATACGTTCCCAACGTGTGTCACAAGTAGGCATGTCACAAGGTCTGAATTATTTTCATGCTCGGTTGGTGTTCCTGTGTGAAGTTGCATCAAATTAGAGCTGGGTATAACACAGAAAAAGTCGTTACCAAGCAGAATTAACGACGTGTAGAATCAGTATATAATTCCATGTGTGAATGCATGTATGTAATGTCTAATATAATATAATGTAGGAACCTACATTAACATACATAGTACGGTTAATCAATTTTTAATAATATGAATTGACGGTCGTTTCGCTTTCTTAAGGCATTATGAAACTAAGTCCCATTTACGTCCATAGCCTACCGTTTTTTACATAAAATATTACAAGAAAAAATATTTTTAAAAACCCTCTGAGGTACCCATATTTAAATGCGCTAAAAAGTAAAAAATAAATTTTCGTCAAATTTTTTTTCATACTAATAAGTAAACAGCCTGAAAACTAGTTTAAAAAGGATTTTGTTATTTAAAATAATTAATTAAATATTAACACTTAATTAAATATCTCATCCGTCTTTGTAGTTATTGACATTTTTAAGGGTTATTTTTATAATTTGAAAGTAATTTGCCCATATGTATGTGTTCTTGTTTTATGCGTTTAATAAATAGTAATACTGATATGAATGAGAAAAGATAAATATTTTTTTCGATTTTTATAGCGTAAAATTTGTGGTTCGACATAATTATTAATTTTATTTAAACAATTTTGTATTAATCACTTAACTAGTAACTCTACGTCTACCGGTTTAGATACCACTGTATCTTCATCAAGAAAGATGCAAACTGACTATCTATTATTTATTCTAGCAAACAAATCAATTTTTGAACGGGGGCGTGGCCACAGCTTTGGTGGGGGTAATTGAGAAGTGGACGCCGAAATGGGGAATATGTCAAGTAACGGGCTATTCATAAAATTTATCTGGTTGTTAATTATATTGGCTTTAGTGTTCAGGGATTTTTTTATTTCCAGTATTTCTATTTATCTAATGTAAGGCCCCTACTATTTACGTATAGAATCTCAATACCGTTTTCCTTTTTAAATGTGTGGCCTGTATCCAAAAGATGGTACGCGAATTAATTTGAATTCATTGATTTGTTTGCTAGAATAGATAATGGATAGTTAGTTTGCGTCTGTCCTGATGAAGATACAGTGGGATCGAAACCGGTAGACGTAGAGTTACTAGTTAAGTGGTTAAAATATGGTTTGTATAATTAAAATTAATAATTATGTCCAACTACAAAGTTAACGCTATAAACATCGAAATATTATTTTTCTTTTATCATTCATGTCCGTATTAATATTATCAAACGCAAAAAACAAGAACACTAACACATGGGAAAATTGCTTTCAAAATTTAAAAACAACCCTAAAAATCATTTTAAACTTGTTTTCCGACTGTTTCCTGATTAGTTATTCAACTCCTATAAATATAATGATTAATTAAATGTCTTAGTGTTACATGTATCGAAAAAAAATTGGACGAAAATTATTTTTTTAACTTTTTGTGCATTTAAATATAGGTAAATATAGGTATAAAAATAATATTAATTAATAAATGCATCGATCTTTATCAAGATTAAAAAATTATTATGCAGTTAGTTATACCACAAAAATTAAAAAAAAATTTGATAAATGAATGGTTTGATTTATTTTGTCACCAGGCCTCGGATGGTCCTGTGTGTGATGAGTTCGCAATAAATTTGCGGCAAAATGCACGGCAAGGCTGCGGTGCATTGGTGACGGCTTAAAAGGTGGATAATTTACGGTCAGATTGTCCGTAATTAAGTTTTATCTCGGCCGGCGGGGCGTTATCAGCTTGGCTATGCAAATGTCCTATCGGTGTTGGCACGCAAATGCCAGATGGAGTGACGCCGCGGAGAGTGCAGAATGCATGTTGCGCATTCCCGCGGATGCGCGTGTGTCTGCGTCTCGGGGAGGCTGACACAAATGTGCATCATTTTTAGGACGACGCGATTAGAAAATCATCATCTGCAATGTTAGAAGAGCTCATCTTCAGTAGTGTATTATAATAATACAAAATTTACATTTAAGAATGTTCTTAGGTTTTCACGGCCACTCAGAATCTTCAAGTTTGTGTTGTCTGGGGTATTATGCCGTGTTGTTACGACCTTTCGGGCCGACGATTCGGATCCCATTGCAGAAAACACAAACTAGAAAATTTACATTTCTTTATAATTCAAATAAAATGGTAATTATAGTTAAACAGTTATAAATAAATATAATAGAAATACGTTAAGCTTTTCTAGAAAAGTGACTGTGTCAAAGATTTTTATTATTAACTAGCCATACATCCCTGAAAAATCACGGGACCTAATAATTGTAGGATTTTGATGCTGAAAATTCATGAATAGAAACCAGATTTTACTCCCTTTCTTTTAACTCGTAGCGTCTGCTTGTCTGACGAAAAAAAAAGATTTTTAACCCTTTTCCCGTGATCCACTCGAGCTGAAACTTTGCAGGCAGATTCGTGGCGACGGTAAAAATGATCTAACAAATTTTGGTTTTAAAAAATAATAATTATAGTGTAATTTTGGATTTTTAGAAATTTTAATGATTTTTATATTGTTTAATTTTCGGGTCCGACGCGTGGAGTAGGCGCGAAACCTGTTTCAATGAGAAAGGGAGTATACTAAAAACTTGGTTTTTATGGATTAGTTTTATGGGTTAGGTTTTAATGGGTTAGTTTTTTATGGGTTAGTTGACTTTATTCGCTTAAACCTAAACCTAAAACTAAATATGATAAAATAATAATATAAAAATGTCGAGACCTAACAGTGTAACTTGGTGGGGTGATCATTGCTTGTCACACTCAAATTGTCTAAAGTTGTAATTTCCGCAAATTAAGGACGTTAAGGACTAACAGACAACGAAATTATTATATTTAGATAAAAAAAACACTCGTACACTAGGTATATAAAAATACCTCAAATAATAATAAAAAAACTTTTTATCTGTATTAATTGAATATGACCAAGCGAAAAAATAAATTAACATTCATTTGAATCATAAAAAATTTATCCATTCACATTTCTCTTATTTACTCAGTAATTTGTTTTATATAGATACTTCTTATCAGCTTAGTGGGGCAGTGTAGGATTTGTGTGCATTCTTTTTTTTACCAGTCCATGTTTCTATTTCTAATTATCATATTTTTTTAGTTCCTCAGAAATTTATTTCATTTTCGTCAGCTTAACCATAAGTTTTTTTAACCTATAATATAGATATTTTAAAATTTGGGATGGTTTTCTTAGATCACACCATAGTCACCATAATATCTGCTTGGACGTTTTATATAAAATTTAATGAACAAATAAATAAATTATATTCAAGAACACATTCTTATTATGAAGTTGCAATTTTAATTAAACGGTTAATTCTGGTGTCCTCTAGCGGCAGTAACACAAAGTAATTTGTGCCTACTCTACCAGAAAAAGTGGGTTGCTCTAAAAACGGATAATAAATGTTAATCAATAAATAAATGAGACTTACAGATAAGGTCAATAAATTCATGGAAATACACAAGGCCGCTATAGCGTAATTGGATAACGCGCCTGCCCCGGAAAGGAGGAGATCCACGGTTCAAATCCGGTAGCAGCCAAATATTTTTTCATGGATTTGATTTTTCTGTATGCCTTTCTATTTGATTAATTAATTTGGTTTTAAATAAATAAATATTTATGGTGTGGTATTTATTATTGCATTGCTTTGATATTCATATTTCTACATCCGCTTTATTTTTAATAATATCAATATTTTTTCATATACATTTTTATCTCAAATTTAATCTTTGTTTGATAATGATTAATTATAAGTATATACGAAGCTACCAGAACACACCTATTTTCTAGTCTGTTAATCACTTTACTTAATTTATTCATAAAAATACTTTTCAGAAACTTAATATAAAATAGGTCAATGAATAAAAAATATATCGTGATTCTGTTATTGTATTTACAAATTAAAAATGAATGAATTATATGGACGCAATTCACTTTTATCTCAAAAAAAATGCACACACATTTCATGACTATACTTTCATGTACTTACATGAGCTGAAAGGACTTATATGTCTTTTATCTTTCAATGTGAAACATCATTCATGGACAGGTTTACTATAATTATGGGAATATAACGCCATATACGTAAGATGTTGTTAATATTTGGACATAGAAATAGACAAGCCCCGTGAATTTTAGTGTTACAATTATGATTTTAACGATTTTAGCCTCCAACATAATCTCCAAGGTGGGAACATGATGATCACAAAAAATATATAACATTATAATATTATTGCATATTTAAAATATTTAAAAAATGAGGTATGCTTTTCTTATCGCAGTAGGTATTAACTAACCATTTAGAAAAATATATAAAAAAATATATAAAATTATAAGTGTAGGTAGTAAAATATATCTACCTTCTTGGCTTATTTAATAGACTACGTCATGATAGATTAAGAGCGGTTAAAAATTAATTCGTGAATGTTATAAGACTTTTAAAGTTTTAATCGTTAAATATTTTAATTATTCTGGTTCTATTTGAAAATTGATCCGCTATAATATTGTTATTTAATTTATATAATTGCATAAGTGATAAATATACATTTTTTAAATTGAAATCCATATATTGATAAAATGGTTAATAATTTGAATTTGAGTATAGGACGTTGTATATATTATTTTCGATTTTAAGATAAAATTGGATTTTAAAATTTTTTACTTTTTAATTAAAGATTTTAAAATTGGATAACATGGAAAATTCAGATTTTTTATAAAACTTATAATCTATTCTGGTTGTTGTAGCATACTAAAATTCAAATATGTCTGATACTGAACAAACAATTCAAAATTGTATGTTTCTTGTTCAGTGTCTAAGCGCCTTAACAAAACGCGTATTCCTAAAGCATGGTACACAATTAGTCCCGCTGATTTCACCGGGCTTTGTCATCAAGTTAGTTAGGGGTTGCCTAACATTTTCCAAGGTATTGTGTGGGACCTTCCCATTTTTGTGAGATTCTTTGGGTTAAAACGGGCCCAAAACAGATCCTTTGTGAACAACCGAAGTCATCAATAACGCGTAATGGCGTCGATCTGTTAGTCTAAGATACAATATCGCGTGAAAGATGGGGCATATTAATATTTTTTATCGATCTTTTAAAGTCACCTCCATATAGCTTGTTAAGGTTTTGTAAACAATTTTGAATGGCTTAAAAATTTAAATAAAAACTATTAACTTTATTCCAATAAATATTTTTGGATTATTGACAAATTATACTTACTTAATATTTTCCATAGATCATACCACCTTCATCATCGTCACTCTTGACTTCACAACTCCTGATGTGTCTTAGACTCTTCAGAAGTCTTCATCCACTCATCTGGATTTTATGCCAGCTCTTTCCACTTCAAAAGCTCCAAGACAAATATGTCTTTAAGGACTTTGTCGCTGTATCTTAATTTTGGCCTTACTAAGCTCTTCCTCCCTATCGGTCTTGAGTTCAGCAGCGACAATGATGCTTGATGCTCGGTCATTCTCTCCACATGACCCAGCCACCGAAGTCTTCCCAGTCTCATAAATTTTGTGACGTTTAGCTCCTTAAACAGAATATAGAGCTCATTATTGTAACGTCTGCGCCAAAGTCCATTTTCTAGAACCGGTCCAAAGATATGCCTCAAAATTTTCCTTTTAAAAACGTCCAATGCTCGCTCATTCCTCTTAGTTAATACCAACGTCTCAGCTGCGTACGTGAGCACAGGTCTAATAAGTGTTTTGTACACTAATATCTTATAGTTTCTAATTATAAGATTTTACGACCAGGTGATGTTTATTAATGTGTAATACTTATTTTTCCTCTTATAATACATTAATGTATTGGAATATCATCAATTTTACTTTCACAATTTTTACGAGTTGCGATTAAATGACATATATACATACAAGCAATAAGATAAAAATATATATTTTTATGTGGCAGTAGAAAGAATATCTATTGTAGTAATTTAGCATTGTCTTAGTTTCATTTTTTTCTGTGTTAATCATGTACCTACTTGACATTTAAAAAAAACTTACCCATAAAAACCAAATTATTATTATACTCCCTTTCTCATTTACTAGTGGAAACAAGTTTGGCGCTTAAAATACGCGTTGGGCTCGAGTCGGGCGACGCTACGAAAGCGAGTAATAAAAAATTACGAAAAATGCAAAATTATACTATAATTGTTAATTTTTTTAAACGAAACTTTGTTAAATCATTTTTATGATCGCCACGAGTCTATATACAAAGTTTCAGCTCGATTGGATCACGGCAAAAGGATTAAAAATCGATCAAAAAGAATTTCGACAGACAAGCAAGCAAGCAGACGCTACGAGTTAAAAGAAAGGGAGTAAAAAGGATTCTAATTTCATTCAATATTTTAAATCTTCCTTGTTTTATTAATAATTTTCTGTCTATTTTCTTATTTTCTACGGTATATTTATACTTAAATGAACGTTTTTGTAATTTTAATTTATAATAAGTATATTTGTGCACATATTTTATATTTACGATTACAGCTAGCCTCATATCTAAGCGGGTGAAATGTAAAAAATATTGAGGAAGTATCTCAGACAAATTGTCGGGAGTTTGTACTGTTTTATTTATTTCTTCGGAATGAAGTTGAAACGAAGATGAACCAGTCATGAGGAACGGTAGTCTCAGAGTACTAGATTTAGTGTAAGGATTTAATTGGGTAAGTGTGAGTTAGGTTATCACGCGAAATTATCCCATGTATTGATGAATGTGGAATTCACAAACTGTATAAATGTATATAGTTTGGAAGAATCTTGTAAATATATAAATGTATATATATTTTATTATTCATAAAGAATAAAATAAAAAAAATGTGCCTGATGTATGTATTGTCTTTTGTTCGTAAATTAGGAAAGCCGTTCGTCACTTTTCATATTTATGATATTTTTAAAATATATCATATTTATAAGTTAGGTATATATATTTTTTTTGTGTATTTTTCTTTAAGGTTTGCAATTGTATATTTTTTTTATCTATATTGTTACTAAACTATCCATTTATTCCACACTAGAAAAATTATAAATACCTATTCCTAAAGGCGACATAATATATGTTATGTTCCGATAAACCGTTTTTTTTATATATATATAAATGTATATATAATATTTTATTACATACATGTCTTTTTGAGGTCTTCCGATGCCTATTTTACTTTTCCATAGACCTCTTTTATTTTCCCATAGACCTCAAAAGAGATGGGCCGATGATATTGTCGTTGTGGGGGGAAAGAAATGGCTACAATTAGCTAACAACAGGGAAGAATGGAAAAATAAGGAAGAGGCCTATATCCAGCAGTGGAAAGACGAAGGCTGATGAAGAAGAAGAAGAAGATTATATACATGGCAACAGAAAACATAAAACCTATACGAATATTTCAAAAAACTGCACATACGAAAATTTAAGCTCTGTAATATGTCTTGTGTGTTATATTTTCTTGTTATGTTTTCTGACATCACGTATCATCATTTACATAATAATAAAATATATATACTTTTGGAACAGACTGTTTCGCATGCTTAACTAGTTGAATATCTAAAAATCTAGTCTGGTTTCCGTGGAATCTAGTCTACACCTAGTGTCTGCTTGTACTCGCACACATCATCACAACCAGCCTAAAGCTCGAGTACTTAATTTTAAATGTGGTAGCAACGACTTGCCATTTGCCATGCCTGTTGACAGCTAATGGCCCGACGGGACAGGACGAGACTTTTTATGGAAGGGTTACGGAGTCGAGTCCGATCGGTGTCGCGACCGCGGCGCGGGCTTGGATGGACAAAGGGAAGCAATTTGGTAGTCGCATTGTTAATGACACCCCCGCGTCTCCGCTGGTATGCGGTTCGGGCCCGGAGGGAGCGAATTGCTCAATATTTTAATGGGTTCAATATAACACTCCACTTCTTTCTTGACAAACAAGTCTTACAGTTACGTGTTTACTCCGTAGAAAAATAAAACAGGCTTCTTAAAAAATACGACGAAAAAAACCTGATAATTATGGTAGCATAGTAAGTTCTCGTGTTACCGTTCGAGTCCTGGTAATCATATTTTGTTTTATTGTAAAATTTTGCGCTGGACCATTAATGAGGATATATCCATAACAACGAATAAAAAAGAATGCAGGCAGGTAAGAGTGAATAGAAAAATAAAACACATTTTCTTCTGTGTTCTAAAGTGCAGCTTTACAAAATTTTGGACCGTGCTCACTGCATAGAGGGGGTGAGGGTGCATGATTTTATAAAGAGGGGAAGGTGCTGTTTTGGTTTTGTCGGAAATGGAACCTATGTTTGCACAGATTCATACATAGTATCTATACAAAATTTGTTTTAGATTGGTCAGGGCTTCTGTACTATTGCATTACTGTACAGAAAACAAACAGACAATCACAGTTTATTTTACTATATTATTTAGTATAAAAAATACAGATCCGAACGTGGATTACATGTCGAATATTCTTAGTACTTTCAAATTAAGCTAAACGCTTGTGCTATGAAAAAAGGACGAACTTGCTAGTATCCTGGAATGGGGCTCGATTGGCCGACCATTGGATTACTAGGCGACAGTCGCAACCACTGTACCAACAATCTACTCAAAATTTAATTATATCCTTGGTAGATCGGATGAATATTTTTGTTCCACTCATAATAAAATATCTTTCTAAAATGTGAAAAATATCTAATCTTTGATCTTTTTATCTGAGTTATTTACTATTAATTTTTTTGTAAAATTAATTAAGCACAACCCCCGGTTAATTTATGAAATTATGTGTTGCCATTTACAACAAAGTGTTACAGACAAAAAAAATGCACGTCATCAATATCAAACAAATAAGTAATGTAGATTACTGAACTGAATTTTAAAAAATGTCGAATATTTCATTTGGCAAATAGGTAGAAGCTGCCAATATTTCACGTATTTTTATGATTTTTTTTTAAAAACTGCATGTATTATCATTAATCTGTTTTAAAAATTCACTCCAGATATTCGAGCCCGCGCCGACACGCATCACCAGCAGTCGCCAGATTGTCAAGTCATGGTGTTCCCCGACAGATACAAAGAAAACCCCATCGGGTTCCATGGAAACACCGTGCTATCTCTGAGAAACGGATCCGTCCCGCGGCACACAATGGGGTCTTGGTACTCGAACGCGGGCACAATGTCATCAAGCCCATTATGGAGTATGACTGTTCGAGAATCAGTATTTTAATTAAGGTTCAGAAGGTTTCCAGCCGACTTTGCCAATTCAATCAATCGAACAATGTTCGAGTGACGCGCCACGGCGACGTTGAAGCTTGTCTCCATCTTTTAAATGACCATTTCATCTGGCTGTGCAGCTGATGAGACGTTTGCTTCGAACTTTCTGGTCCATTTTGTAATTAAATGTGTTCATTTATAATAGGTGTACCCATAAGTAATCAATTATTTTTGGTGTGGAATGTTTGCTTCAGTCAAGCTCAGTAAAATGAACGTGTTTTATACGCAATATTATAATTCGCGATCTTGTGACTTGTGACGATTAAATTTAAATTTTTTTATTACTGTGTTGTAAAATGGCAGACAATCAACTAACTTAGAAAATTTACGTCATTTTCGATGGGATGTTAATAAGAAAATTTGTGATGTGCATAGAGACGTTTTGAAAGTAAATAAGTGCCAACGTTGGTTTAGAAAATTTTCCGATGTTGATTTTGACTTTTCTGATAGCGATAGAAGTGGGCGCCCGGTAGGGTTTGATAATGACGCTTTAAAAACACCTAGAAGCATATTTTTCTTAAAAGTCTACCAACAAGGTGGCAAAAAGTCCTAGATAACGATGGATATTAAATCGATTAAAAATAAAATTAAATGTAGTTAAATTCTTTTTTGTTGCCACTTAAATAATTGATTACTTATGGGTACACCTAATATAAATGAAAATGTATTTGATAAAAGTTCCCTAAGTACCTATGTACATAGTCGTGTATACTAAGGAAATATAACAATTCTGGAATGAATATGAAACTGATAGTAGCCTAGTGAAAAGAATAACATTTCTTCTTCTTCTTCTGCTTTTGTTAGGACTATGTCCTGTTGTTTCTCGGGTCCTGCTCATGGGATTTGAATTGTCAGCTCTAAGCAAATTTTAGGTCCAAAGTAGTTTAAACTTCTTTGCCCATATGAAATATGTTCATAGATTTGTAAATAAACTTTGTTTGCTTAGTTAGTAATTGTCATTTTAATGATTTTAAATTGTACATTATTGTAAAAAAAAAATGATTACATTATTTGTATATACTCGTATTTACTTCTTTTTTTTTGATTAATTACACCAACATGTTTCAGAAAAACCTTTCCATCATCAGGGTGTTGTATAACTGTCAAAATATCAAAATATCTGATACAACACCCTGACGATGGAAAGGTTTTTCTGAAACATGTTGGTGTAATTAATCAAAAAAAAAGGAGTAGATATATACAAATAAGATAATCAATATTTTTTTTAAATGTCAATCTACAATTTTGCTGAATCAATTGAAAAAAAGTACATTTTTGTGTTTGTATACGTATATTTGTTTACTGTCGAAGACGTCGAATTTATGATATATTATTTTCCTTGTGGTTTTGAGTAGGTGTGGAGTGGGGAGTTATTATTGGTTACTGGATTGGGTACACTCGTTTCGTTCCTCCCCGTACCATTATGTCATGTTTTATGATCTATTAGTAATTTGACAAGTTCGGCATTTATAGAAGTTTATACTGAGAATGTTTCTAATCCCTTTCACGAGTTTCTTGATGGCCTTGTCCTGAAACTTTGGGGCGTCTTGTGTGTATGGGAAGACAACAGACGTAGCCTGAAGTCTGGATCCTCTTTGCTCCTCTTTCGTTTTGTTTTTTAAGATCCATTGTCGCTGTATAATTGATGTCTTCAGCATATTAGGGCTGCTGATTGCCATTGATAGTCAAAAAATCCCGGAATCAGGAAGTAGGGACCTACGTCAGATTAAAAGCATTTGTGATTAGAGTCAACAATGAAGCAGTGCTTGGCGGCCCTGCGGTTACCGTCTAGTGGCGGAACAACACTTCTCAGGTTCCCTGTTCGCTTCCCGGGCGTGACCATGGATGGAATGAAATATTGGCACAAGACACAGTACACACGCCCTCTAAAGTACCTGTCTTGTAATGAATAGCGCTCAATTTGGTGTGCGCCGATGTGAAACTCTACCAAAAAAATCAAAATATAGATATTTAAAAAAAATGAGGGTAAACAACACTGTTCTATTCCACTATATTTATATATAGTGGAATATTATAATAAATGGAATAATAATAATGGAATAATTTTAATATAGTGGAATAAAACAGTGTTGTTTACCCTGATTTTTTTAAATATTAAAAATGAATTTCCACAATGTTACAAAAAAAAAAACTATTATAATTATTGAGATATAAAATAAAATCATTATCTTTGAAGTGATTTTTATAAAAACGTATCATTTTGAAACTTAAAAAAAAAAACCTCTTCAAAATGCATAAGATTACCTATAGAGTAAGATATCGTCGGTGATAGTGCAAATCCGCTTAGATAAAGAGCGCGTATCTGCACTATTCCCAGTTTTACAGGAGTAGGTTAAAATGTTATATCTTTCTTATTTCAATGGTTACTAGTTTCATTTTTTCACAGAAAGTATTAATTCACGTGTTCTATGTACTGGTCAATCGCAACAGGCGCTAAAAAGGTGGCTTCTAATCAGGATTTTACGTGCACTACCGCGAAATCTCTCTCTCAAAATCTCAAATTGCCTATATTTGTCAGATACGCGGAATTATTCAATGCTAGTTACGCGTGTTTGCACTATCCACGACGATATGTAACTCATCATTTGCGTTTTTACCTCCATTTACCCTCATTATTGCGAAATTAATGTGCATTTGATAATAAATAGCTTAAATTCTAAGCGGAAAGAATAATATTAACAGTATTTTGATAAATATTAATACAATCCAATTTTAATATTGAACATGGTACCCTACCATCGAAATAGAGTGATAGGTATTAACATAATACCTAACTAAAATAATATGTTTTTTCATAACCATGGCGTTTTACATAATCAAGTGTATGTACCTGACATATGCTATTTATACATTTACGAACCATTTGTTCAAAAAATACTTGCATAATACAAAACTTCAGTAGCATAAATTAATTAATTATCTACATAAAAACAAGACACAACAAAGATCTTATTTATGCTTCACACGTAGAGAAATTTCAAATTAAATCGATTGAAGTGTTCTATGGATTAAGAATTAGGTGTATTTACGCATTGGCATTTTCGAATAGAAAATAAACAAGTCCACTTTGTAATCTGTAATGACTGTATTGTTAGTAGTAAGTTATTTCAATTAAATTCATTAATTTATTATTTATGCATTTAACAAGATTTTTATGCCATGAAAAATTTATTTCCTATAACTTGACATACCATGAAAAGATGCGGTACTAGTGATGTTATTTTAATCGGTGACACACTTACCGTTATTTGAGATTTGTATCTGATTTCATCGATGATTGGCAACTATTTTTTTGCAATTTGACAGACAACCATCGGCACTAGATAACAATTATATCTTAGCTATCAATCATTGATACAATCAGATACAAATCTCTAATAACTGTGCCGACGATAACGGTTTAACAATCACTTCGCGATATATAGTGTAAAATAACTAGTTCTTTTTAATAGAAATACAAACACGAAATACGTGTCGCATCAATATTATTTATTCACAAAATAAGTTAAACGTAATAGGACTAACTTGCTGGTGTCCTGGAATGGGGCTCAAACCATCGTCATGACCATCACACTAACAAGCTCCTCTATTTTTTCCAATTTATTTAATTTTGTTTAAAATTATTTTTTATGCCTAATTTATTTTTTAATAATTAATTTAATTTTGTTTAAAATTCTTTTTTTTACAGTGCAGTCATTTTCATGAATCAAAGCTACTAATTTAGGCAGAGCTTGTATCAGAGTAGTTAATGTGTTCGCATACTTTTATTCAAAATTTATTTTGATCTTTTGATACTCAAAAATGTGCGAATAGGTTCGTCTGCATGATAATATTGATAAGATTTTTTTTTTTTCAACATACAGACCGTCAATAGATCATTGATGACCCTAATAGATGGTCATTTAGTGACATGAGAGTACAAGTTTGAGTATTTTGTGAACATTTGAATACGATAATATATAATACACTTAGTACACTTTTTACGGTTAATTAATAATTGTTATGTGTAAAGTGAAGTGTAAGTAAGTAAAGTAAAGTGTAAAGATTGTTAATTAAATATTGTTTCAGCGCAGTGTCCTCGTTGTTCGCACAAAGGGCGGGGTGTTTAGTAATTATTCAGCTTGGTAGTTTCTCCCGCGACCGGCAGAGGCGCTAGCTGGTCGTGACCCGTCCGGGACTTGAACCCGCGGTCGCTCGTGTAACGAGGCGGTTCGACACGCTGTGACTGCGTGCACTCATTGATGATATATTTATTTTTGTGATGCGTTTCGGAGTTAGTTACACAAATCCAAGTAAGCCCAGCGGTCTCCAGGCGACTCAATTGTATAATAATGGAATTGGATAATTTATAAAGTGCCATTTTCGTAAAAATCTCACCTCAAGGACGCTTTACACAACTTTACGCTTTAACAATGCTTCGTAGGTCGTTCAAAGGAACTCAACTCAAAGAAAAGAGGAAGAAAATGATATTGATTGGAATGCTTTCTTGCCAGATTACAAGAAGGCTCTCATTAGACTTAAAAAAAAAACAGAATGAATGCAATAATTATGTGAATCGTAATATTAGAAAATAAATTTAAATTTTCATTGGTGTTTTTTAAAACAACAAAATATATAGACATGAACTAACGGAAATTTATTTCCACAAGGTCTAGTTCTACGGTTGGTTCCAATACATTTAACATCTTTTAAAAGCGAGCTTGTAAATTACAAAACTTTTAGGCAAAGATTAAACTTTCAGAATATATTGAGTATGTCCAAATTTTTCAGAACATTACTGGATTTTTGTTACAGGGACATCGTTAATCAATCAATACATTAAAGATGTCTCATAGAGACGAAATTATTTTTATGGGAAAGTAGGTATGGAAGTCTTTGGGAAATGACGAACGTTACGTTGTGTAAAGTGATCACTTAAGCCAGCCGTACGATAGGTCGTAAGCCCTATATACACCCAAAGACTTCTATACCTCATCATCATTATCATTCTTGGCACTACAATTGACTTCTATACCTACTTTCCCATTAAAATACAATTGCGTGTCTATGAGACATCTATAATATATTGATAGATCAAACTTTTATCAGCGCTTGTGGTCGCGCTAATAAAAGACAAATTACTGTAAGAAAAAGAAATACGTATTGTTTGGCATGGATTTTAATTATGCAAGAATAAATACTGTAACTGAATTATAAATGTGTTTTTAATTTTTGCGAGGGGGGACATACTTCAGCTGTGTCCCAATCCAATTACATAAAGAAGAGGTTTATTTAGTTAATCTCTGTACAATTTTAGATATACCTACTCAAATCTATTTTCAAAAAAAAAATTGTTTTACATGCATATACACCGCAATGAATAAATAAATAAAAACTAAAAAAAACTCCACTTCATAAAATAAAATATAGAAGTATCATTAGCAGTTGCGAAATTAATGCATACTAACTTGTTAATTAATGAGAAAAAAATAACAACAGATGTCTCTAGCAGAGACCAGTGCAATGTGCGAAATGTTCTTGATTCGAAACGTATATAGAACTTTTAAAAATTTGATAATGTGTGGATGTTTTTACGATGAAATTGGTGAACGTTGCATTGTGTAGGGTGATCACTTAAGCCAGTTCATACAGGTTGTAAGCCCTGGGCCATCGTATAAGAGACTTGCATCCACTTTTCTCACATATAAATAGCTTCGTCTCTGTGAGACTTCTACAATTTATCCTTAATTAAATAAATAAATATTTTCATTCAATTATTGAGTGAATCAAGTAAATTTCGACGAACGCCCTCTTCCCAGAATGTTCTTAGGTTTTCACGGCCACTCAGAATCTTCAAGTTTGTATTTACTGGGGTATTATGCCGTGTTGTTACGACCTTTCAACACATCAGCCCTGATGATGGACCCTGCAATGGGATCCGAAACGTCGGCCCGAAAGGTCGTAACAACACGGCATAATACCCCAGTAAACACAAACTCGAAGGCCCTCTTGCGATCCTCCCGCGATTCTCTCGCGCGCGTAAAAAGTATGTAATATTTCCGAGCCCGATTATGATCGGCCGTGTGGAAATTTACGAACCGAGTGTGACGAAAAAAATGTAATGAGCCAATTGCGCCGTTTCTTTTTCGTGTACCACTTATATTTATGTGATTTTAATTCAGTCACCGAGCCGCGCGCGCGTGTGCGTGCCCGCTTGTGTTCTCTTCTAAATTCAAATTACAAATTCAAATTCGGGACCCGCTCCCGCCGCCCGGGGCCCTTTCCGATTGGCTTTGTCCGTCCGTCTGTCTGAGCGGAGTAAATTATCAAAGCGCCAATTGGCCCGTCCTTCGAGGAGGACACTAAAAGGACCGCGCGATCAATTTCGGTCACGTGCTGTCGGTCCGGTTCCAAAACTTTGCAGAAAATAAATATTTTGTCACCGGACGTGGCTCTGGGAGGCAAATGAAAACACTGGAAATTAATTTAGATTAATTTATTACCAAAGAAAGTCCTAGACACGTGTAAAATTTTAGAACCGTATTTAATTTTATAGTCGATAAATTTCTCCCAAATATTTCACACACTTATTATTGTAATATTCTTTAATTCGCACTAGATAACATTGTTCCTATTGCTTTGATCACCTCTGGTAAACTCCGTTCAATGTTCGCAAGTCGAAACTTCTCGCCCCGGTATTTTTCTTTTATTCCGGTAGTCACACTGCGCTTGTTTGCTTACTAATATCGCGTGTTGTTATATCAAGAATCACTGATCACAATGGTTTACGCAACGGAGATGTCACACTTGTTGTCATTACGAAACGAATTGACTAACCCCGCGTTGCGTGACGCCTTTTATAGATGAATTTCTTTAGTTAGATTTGTTCTAGAGATTGCGAGAGGCCATTCTATACGAACATTCTATATTTTTCCAATGTAATGTTTTGTAATGAAATGGAACGTAGATTCTTCGAGAGAGAGAATGCAGTCACGCATGACTGACTCTGTGTTGCGTGCGTAATATTCGAGAATTTGCGGTTACGGATAACCTTGTGAATTGCATCGTGTGACGCCGTAGTATGGTTATCAGTATTTAGTAGGTTCACCGTCTGGTTACAATATACAAAAAAATACGTCTAAAGTCGTCGACCGGTTTCAATACCATCTTCTGCTCATACTGTATCTTCGCCACTAATTGATAGATTTTTGGGAAACGATACTGACAATTGTCTTTATTTTACAAATTTCATTTACTGGATCCTGTCCATGTCCATCCTGACTACACAGTTGAGAGAATGTAGTTAATTATTATTAAATTCATATTTATATTATGGTATTCACTGATGAATGACAGCCTCCCCAAGTGTCTCCAAAATTTTTCTCTCCACTATTATTGGCTGCCACTTTGTTCGAGTTTACAGCTACAGGGTTTGATGATTTACTCAGCGGGTTTTAGGGCAGCCTGTCAGCCTTGTTCCCTTGCCACTGGATGACTGCTTTAACAAATTCTCCTTTTGCTATTTTTTCAAGGTCTAACGCTCATCTTCCTTCCCCCCAGTGATGATAATAATTTTTCTATTCACATCGTTTCTGTATATTGTTCCTAGTATTTATATGAAAAATTAATACACAATGAGGATAACGTATATATTTTTAGTTTGGTTTAGTACAAACTACAGTAATAGCGTAATAGCTTCCCTACTTCCTATCTATCAACCTTTATATTCAATCTAATATATCTCCTCGCTGTTAACACGTGTGTCACCAAGGCATCTCTGCATGGCGCATATAAATCATTCTTGCGGATATTAAACCTAAATAATAAAGTATTGTAACAGGTCGTAACTATGGGAGAAAATAAAAATACTGGAAATTATTTAGCAATTTATTAATAAATGATTATTTTATTTTATTAAATTGACAAGCCACTAAACACGAATTTAATTAAAACACTGTTATTGAAGTAAAACTATTTCCCAATTTATTACTCGACTATGAACTCTCTTTATTTTCAATTTAATTCAATGTCAACACATTCAATTCTTGCACATAAACATTAATTTCGCCACTATCGGTAAGAAATCACTCGATTATTTCGCTCAATATCTATCGCCCCAAAATTCCACAACTGACCACACCAGCCGTCATCCGCGGCTCATTTTACACAGATCTAAATGTAAAAGAACACACGCGCCGTACAAACTTGCTATTTATATGCAAGCGCTGGTCTTTCGAACCTTCTAGATTATTCTGGTGTTTAGGAGAAGTTTTCCGTCACTTCTAAGCTATTCCAGGCATAACTCTAGATTGCTACAGGTTGTACTATATCATTCCATAGTGTTGTGACACATTACAAGAGATTCGGGTAGTGTGCAAATCCTTCTGTTTATCATTAAGTTAATATTTGTGTTAAGAGTTAATATTTGTGTTATGCTAACCATATAACATTATTAGTATATATTTGTAACAGTTGAACTGTTTAGTTTGTAATAATAGTGAAAAATTTCAGAAGAAAAAATATTTTTAAGTACTCACAAAATTGTTACACAGTCTACTTTTTTTAATCCACTGTCAGTAAATAAGGCGATTCGAATGATACAAACTGATACAAAAATTAAAAAGATTTATACTGATTCAATTAGCAACACCCTGTATATATTTCTAAACTGCGGTTGATTTGCTGTTTCTGGTTGACAATACAAAATGTATTTGGAGGCGAGTGCGCCCCTGGCGATATCGCAGGGGCCGGACTTCGTAATAAATGACCGCGAGTATGAATTTTAAGCAGTGGTGCATCATAAAAATGTTAATAAATTCAAAAATGTTTTATGAAATAATGCGCGCGCGGTCTTCACAACTGACGACCAATTTTACGGTTATTTTTTTGGTTCTCAAATTGGCTAGGCTCGCGGACAAATATAAATAACTAATCATATATGTATGTGACACAAAATATATGGCTGCTAATGCATTTTGTATGCAAATTTACCGCTGATGTAAAACGGACGTTAAATGCGACAGATTATTTTCGTAAATTTGGGTTTGGGGACAGAATGTGTAATTTGCAATATTTCCATTATTAAACGATTTTTCAAATTATACCTTTTATAAAACATATTTAAAATCTATCCCATGAAATGGTTTGGTAAAAGGCGCAGGAATCAATAAGAAGTTTATAATAAAATGGTTGATAAATCTACTAACTTGTTAAGAACTAGCTGTAACCCGTCAAAAATTACGGAACATTGCTTCGCGTCTTTGCTAAGCCCTAGTATAGGTATATTTATGCCATCTTTTTGGTGGTCTACTAAGAAGCGGCCGTAGCTACGTGCGTTAATCAATTGGTTCGGGTTTGGTGGCCCCATTATTCAAGCCCCATCTCCGGAAATTTTTTTAGCCGTAAATTCGAACTAAATTACGAATGTTATATTAAATTACGGACGGACAGACAACGAAATTATTATATCTGATTATTCTGGACGCTTGCACAATATTCTGAAAAATATTCAATCAATTAACAAGGCAATATTCCTCATGCCTCATTTTCATGCATATTATATATCTTCATATCGAAGGTAGAAGCGAAAAAGGCATTAATGAATATTTTTAACTTTACAGGAGAGAAAATAATGTTTTGTCAATCTAATTATGTCAATATTTCTTTTGTTATTAAACGATTTCCATACATTGTTTTGGCTTAACAAATATAGAAATCGTTTAATAATAAAATAAATTGAATATTGCAAAAATCAGATGACAGAACATTTTTTGCTCTCCCGTAATGTTCGAAATAATTACGCCTTTTTAGCAAATGACCATCGATTTGCATGCGGCAGTTTGCATGCAGCACAGCAAAAAAACTACGGTTGACCTGAGCCACGGAAGTTTAGTATGTTTTTGAAACATTTCTGAGCCGTTGAGCGACCAATTTTAATGCTATGCTGAGCAAATTTACTGAATCATTTCTCAATGCAATCAGTTTACTTTCTTTCCTTCATTTCGTACATGAGTGCTGATAAAAATAACTTTAAAATACTTAATTCTCTATCTAACAATGTCCGTCACTAACGCGAATAGATGGCGCTACGCTACGCTTGATGACGCTGTTCTCATAGCCTTAACTCATGGCCAAAACGACGTTAACGAAACGAACGCTAAAGAAAAGCTCTGCTTACAAGCTAACATAAATATAATGCGATTTCGCGATAATTTGGCGTTTTCTTAAAAACTGAAACAAATTAAGTAGATCTTCAGCTAGAATTGGTGGTTCATTCATATTGTAGTATGTGTTATTAATGTAAAAAAATATTTTTTTACATAACTATCTATTACATTAATACATAAATATTAAATTTTCACAATAACTACATTTTATATCATATTGTAATATTTGTTATAAACGTAAGAAATCTTATTTTGATATTATTATTACTTTTACATTTCATTTCCATTATGCTTGTAAATTACTGTTTTGACTAATCAATGTTTAACTAATAACTAATTATAGTACACCTGAAATTCAAACACAAAAGTCCAACATTATAACTAGTTACATATAATATACAGGGTGTCTCGTGGCTAGTAGAAAAACTTTGGAGAGTCTCCCTCATTTAATATTGAAGAGAAAATATTATTTACATTTTTGGAGAAATGTTAAGAGTTAGGGGGATAAGCGACATCAAAATTTGCGTTATTTTTCAATGTTTTCAAAAAAAAGATTTTTAGTTCTACATTTTTTTTTTTTGTGAGACGCGCTTCACCTTAGGTTGATATTGCCCTCATAAGGCGAAATTCCAATAATCCCAATTACAATAATTTCGTTCTCTGTAGGTCCGTCCGTCCGTAACTTTTTTATAGTATTTTTTTTCAGAAACAATAAATTTCTGGCTTATATTTTGTAAAACGTTAGACTACCATTCAAGTATTGTCACGGGACTTGGCTGTGGAAGGTAAATTAAACACTTTAAATTATTTAAACTTTTATTTAATACACATCTTAAACTTTCATTTAATACTTATTCTAATTTACTGGTTTGTATCGCTGTGACCATTATACAACACTTCTTACACGTCTGAAAGTACTTTATCGCCAGTTAGAATCTACACTGTAATCGCTCGTTAAATTTATACTTTATACCATAGCCCTATAAAATAAGACTTCCATACCCACATTTCCATAAAAAAATATAATTTCCTCTCCATGAGACATCTATAATATAAATTGATTAACTCTTAAAAGACTGTGTTAAAAAAAAACTTTGGGGACGGTGGAGTAACACAGCGTTACCTGATTAAAAATCGGCATAGTTTTTAATGTGTGATAAAATATACATATATACAATACAGATAAGACTTTTTAAAGGTCCCTTTATATAATTATGTAAGGTAAACATACATATTTGCATTATTTTAGTAAATTATTATGAAATCATGGCAAATCGAATTTGCGTGCGCTTCCGCTGACGTTTCATTAGCAACTGAATACAACGACGCGGTCCCCTGCTCGCTTCAGTCGCATGCACTCCGCCTTTGTCTAGCACGTGTTACCCGACTTTACCGTACTCTTTCTAACTTGTTTTTGCTTTCGCCGAAACCCAAGTAACCGCCATCTCTGTCCTACATGAAATGTATGGTATTGTCGTGCTCTTTCTTGCTCGATTTAACTGCGATGTACAATATTCTGCTCTCTCTTATGCACTGGCCAAAAATACGAGAGTAATGAATAAATATTTTTTAATTAAAAAATACGTACATTTGTAACAGTTTAATTTAGTAATTTTGGTGTGAAAATGTCTATTCGATGATTACAAAAAAATGTGACGTTTTAGTTTTCATAAATAAGGTAGATATTTTATATTTTGTATGACAGGTAGACCTACGTTACATCACCGACACACAGGAGTTAATGATGTCCCCCAAAATAGTCTAATATATAAAAGTTGGATTGCTTAATCAATAAATATACATTCAAGTTGCTTCTGGCAGCTAGTTCAACAATCACAGAGTCGGAAAGCAAACAATCTTGACACCCAATTCAAGAAACGGGAAGCGGACCCAACACGCAGCCCGGCATGTTCCGTGACCCCAGTACAGAAATATGATTGTCAGTAAACATTACACACGACTTTTTATGGTTTGGTGACATCATGGCCTAGCGGCGCACGCGTCGCGGGCCGGGCCGTACCGGGCTATCAATAGCCCGATCCGTCATGTCATTTCGACATAAAAACGGAGGCCGCGCAGGCCGAGAACAAAGTGTGTACGGCGCGCGTACCGGTAAAACAAACAGATCCAAATATAAGTCTCTCCGATCGGATGCTTGGATTAACAGCTGATACTGCGCGGGGTTCAGATTCGACCTGCGAAATGACAATCCGATCAAATTGGTATTTTTTAATTTATTATTCCGCAGATTTATTTATTTTATTTGATTTTATTAATATTTTTAATATTTAAAGTATCAACTTTGTGGTTAGACATTGTAACAGAGTGTAAGTTAAATTAGTATAAATCACTATCAGATTTTAGGTCTACCGGTTTTGAGACATACCCGTCTCTATACTACTAATTTAAGTAACACTGTTTTATTTGATTTATTTATTAATCAACTCCCTAGAGCTTTTACAGTAAATAATTAAAAAATAATAATATAAATAAAACATATTTAAGATAAATGAACAATATATATAAACGATGGTTAGTACACAAACAAACAGTAATAATAAGAAACCTTTAAAAAATTAATAATAGAGTAAAATAAAGATAATTAAACCAATATATAAGATAAATAAGATAACAAGATAAAAAAACAAATATAAAAGATTAAATCGAAATATATTTAAAAGGGAAGCGAACAATAATTATGACTCTTTAAAATAAATAAATATATATAATTCATTGGGAACAAAACATAAGTAAAAACTTAATCCATTAAACTGTAATTAATGCTATTGGTATATTCTAAGTCTAAGTAATTCTTTAATTGGGTATGCTCCTACAACGAAAAATATCTATATAATTCCGAAAATTTATTACCAAGGCATATGCTGATTAGCTACATAATATCGAAGTTCAAATATCAAAAAGAAAACTACAATTTTTAGTGTTTTAAATGCAGTATTTAAAACATTAAAATGGAATGTACAATTTAACAATTTATGAGAATAAACAAGATCGAAGGAGATCGTGGCTTTGGGAAACAAATGAAATATTTAAAATTAATTATAGTTTTATTAATCAAACAAAGTCACTGAGCACGGATTTAATTGAAACAAACTTCTTCTTCTTCTTCTTCTTCCTTACACTTTTTCTCTCCACTGCTGGATGTAGGCCTCTTCCATTTTCCTTCATTCATCTCTGTCTCTCCCCCTTCGCATCCAGGTTCTTCCTGTTTGCTGGACTATGTCATCAGAACACCTTTTGGAAGTCTTCCGACACTTCTTTTTTTTTCATTTTTTTTTTCATTTTTTATTTTTCATCCAGGGCTTCCACTGTAAGAATCTGGGTGCCCATGTAGTATCCTTCTGTCGAGCCATATGTCCAGCCCACTGTCATTCTAATTTCGCAATCCATAATATCGGCAACTTTTGTTCGGCGTCTAGATGAAATCAGGCAGAGAGGATAAAGCGCCACTGTTCTGTTCTGACAAACAGCTTCGTATATCTTCATCTAATGGCTCTAATGGGAACATCTTCTAGTATTTGTTTAATCTGATCAAGCAACGTCTTCTGCGGTCTACATCTCTTTAATATGCCCAAACCAACTGAGCGGCTTTTTATAAATTGTATTAACTATGCTCAGATCAGCTTTACATTCTTTCTTAATATCTTCATTCTTTACTCTTTATTTACTTTATGTTATTTTTACAATTGAAAAATAATACTTTAGTTACTGAACCCACCCAAGCAGTCGATAAAGTGATTCGGCAGTGTTTATATTACGGGAGGAAATGTCTTGGACTCTGTGTAAACTGTGATGTAGGCGACTCCTGGCGGCGCTGCTCGGAAGCTAAACAAACAAGAGGACGGTTATAGATCCACTGGATGCTGTGCAGCCCAGCACCAGGAATCCGGAACGCCGAGGAGTTATGGGAGATTTGCTCCACGGATTTGCGAAGGATTGACGAATCCGCTAATCTTGGAGCAACAAGTCGTTAGAGTGTTGATTTTGCTTGCAGTACAAAGTTTGACCTAAAAATACTTGGTACATAACCTACCCATGATAATAATAATAATAAATATGTATTTGAAATGTATGTACATGCAGTGATTTTAATCTCGGCTTCACTGAGCTTCACTCGTTCTGAGAAAAAATAATTACCTACATTGATCAATAATCATCAAATAGAATTTGAAAATTATATAATGACTAGCTGCAACCTGCAACCCATAAAAAATGACGAAACATTGGTTCGCGTTTTTGCTAAGCCGTTTATAGTTATAGTATTTTTGGCGGTTCACGGAAAGGCGGGCGTAGCAACATTCCTTGAGTGGCCGGTTCGGGTTTGCTGACCTGGGGTCCTAGCCCCATCTCCGGTCGTTTGATTTCGTTTTTTTTATGCCGTGAATTCAAACGAAATTACGGACATTATATGAAGTTATGGGGACAGATAGACAGACAGACAGACGGACGTACGAACAAGCATGGATTCTTAATTGTCGGATACCGGAAAACATGCCGGAAAGACAACGAATTATGTGTGATGTTTTGTACTCGTATATAACGATTACAAAACATCACGTATATATGCGTACCTACTTGAAAATTTTGTCATGATGCAATAGTTTTGCGATACATTATATAATTTAACGTTTACGAATATATATATAATATAAGGATGGTCTTTATATTAAGCAATATTCAGTTCATATATTTACTGTTATTTTGTTATAAGCATAGTTCATATATTAATTGTAATTAGGCTATACGAAAACATAATTTTATAATAATAATCAAAAACATATAACAATATATAATTTTTTTAACCCTTTTGGATGTTTTTCTTTTCTTTAATGCTTTTGTTAATAATGATATAATTTAATAATATACATTTTTACCAAAAAAAAATATTGTAAGAATTTTTTTTCTCTCCTACATTTGTTAGATATATTTTTAGAAAACTTTTCTGAAATGAAATCAGTATTTTCAACCTGATATTGATATGAATATTTTGCGAAGCTAGGAATAGTTTTTCGACAATCCAGAGCTGGTTAACCTTGACATTTTGACTATGTTCAAATTTTTCAAGAACACCATACTGGATTTTATCCCTAGGGAGACATTCACAAAAAAAATAGATTCATCTCTATGACACATCTATAATATATCTTGATCGATGTTGATTGTTTTAAAAAATATATGATGTCAAACATCTACATTTATACAAGATCCCAGATTTACAATACGGGATCTCATCTTTTCTTCATCTTCTTCCTTTAAATAGATCTATGTGGTCTGTTTTCCATATTATAGCGCCTCCTGTGAGATGGCTTCCCAGCTGTCTTTCCATCTTTTGGGAGGTCGTCCGCGAGGACGGGTTCCGCAAGGCTGATTATGTAGTTCGATATAAGGGTCGTATAAGGGGCAGCACGGTTTTGCATTGTAGCTAAAAAAATGTCAACCTGGAGACGAATGAGAAGGACGATATGGGAGCTTTTGCTCATAAAACGGTCCTGGGTAAGCGGTGGGTACCATTCACAGTTCGATATAAGGGAGTCTGGTGCTATCCAGGCGGGATCTCAGATTCCGTCAAAAACCTGGGATAATTTTATTAGTTCTTACGTGCAATGTTGACATATTCGGGATAATTTTCGGAATTCTAAAATCAATTCAAGAACGGTATAAAATTTTCGACGCCTTGTTCTATCGCTTGTGGTGTATATATATTTAAAAAAAAATTACAAATAGTTTGTCATTTATCAATCATGCAATGTTATTTACTTTAATTTTAGTAATAAACCAACTGGAATATAAATATCTTAAATAAAAAAACATCTGGATTTTTTTTATAAAAATGAAATTAAAGAGCAAATGCCGGGAAGCTAAG
Organism: Agrypnia vestita; assembly: GCA_016648135.1. Taxonomy (NCBI): domain Eukaryota; kingdom Metazoa; phylum Arthropoda; class Insecta; order Trichoptera; family Phryganeidae; genus Agrypnia; species Agrypnia vestita. The sequence goes on from JADDOH010009415.1 coordinate 61,464, forward strand.
TAACTCCTGAAATGACTGGGATCACCAAAAACGAATTACAATACCGGGATTACAATTTTAGCACGGGATTTGATTCACTACGCTTAATAACATAACGTTAATATGCTCTACATGTGTAAATATTCTCGTTTGTTTACAGGTGGGGCCATTCTTTGAACAAAGATCCAATCTTACAATAAATTGCAGCTCTCGAGGACTACTCACTGCTGTGTTACAGCCGTAATTTAACACCATGGCCCAACACCATGGCCCAACACGATGGCCCAAGAGAGGAATGAATCCGTGGACATGGACTTCCTCAAACATCGTGGGAGCGCTGCAGATCAGCGAATCCAACCCGAAGAGTGAGAATAATTATTACACTATTCGTATATAGTTAAATACACAAGTTTCTTTACTTAAAGACCACCTTTAAGTAAAGAAGCCTCTCACACTTTCATCCATTATAGTGGTCCACCAACCATTTATAACCTATAAGTCGTCAGCAGGGAAGAGATACGTAATCTCACAAAGTGTGTCGCGGCATCCACTTTTAGCGTCAAGTAAGCGGCTGTCGAGCATTATCATTAAACTTTACACCTTTCTTTTGAGCAAAAAAGAGCATTTTTATGCATAAAGGCAGCAGTAGAAAGATAAACATAGATATTTTGATAAAAATCTTTGATCCTGAAAAGAAAATTAAGGGGATCAAGATGGTACAGTCGCGCTAGCGAGAAGTTTGTTTGCCAACCGATTCCTTTTATGACCTAGTCAGGACTTTTATGACCATATATAAACCAGTGGAACAGAACCTGGTCTATATATGAAAACTGGATGTACTTCGACTAGAGTCTATAAATGTATCTTCTTCTTCTTCTTCTTCATCAGCCTTCGTCTTTCCACAGCTGGATATAGGCCTCTTCCTTATTTTTCCATTCTTCCCTATTGTTGGCTAATTGTAGCCATTTCTTTCCCCCCACAGCGACAATATCATCGGCCCATCTCTTTTGAGGTCTTCCGATGCCTTTTTTATTTTCCCAAGGTCTCCATTTCAGAACTCTGGGAGGCCATCTTGTAGTATCCCGTCTTGCAACGTGTCCTGCCCATTGCCATTTTAGCTTCGCTACACGATCCATGATATCCATTACTCTAGTTCTGCGCCTAATTTCGTCGTTTCTAATTCTATCTCTTAGGCTTACTCCAAGCATGGATCTCTCCATGAATCGTTGCGTGCATTTGAGCTTTTCTAATTTTTTCTTTGTAAGGGCCATAGTCTCCAATCCATACGTCATCACTGGCAGTATGCACGATTCAAAGGCTTTTCTTTTTAGGCTAATTGGGATCTCTTTGTTCTCGAAGATATGTTTGAGTTTGCTAATAATAATAACAATAAATGTACATATCTATTCAAAACTATTTAAATAAGATGCGTTTGTCTCCTCTGTTATTCTAAAAAGTTAGCAAGCTATGAATGATTTCACTGATTCCCATTTAAATATCGACTGGATGTTATCCGAATATAATTACAAAAATTTGTAGATTCAATAACATTAACTGCAACGATGTTTAACAATGACAAAAAATTTAAACGCGTTATATCAATATTCTCAGTAATTTCAAATTAAGATAAATGCTTGTACCACGAAAAAACTTGTTGATGTTCCATAATGATTCTCGAACCTCTGATCACTTGATCAATAGGCGAATGTCTTATCACTATACTAAATAAATACTTCAATATGCACAAAATTACTTTCTCTCAGAACTCACATCGATTTATTTATTTATTTTATTTTGCGGCGTTCAATCCTCTCTGCCTACCCCTGCAGAGAAACGGCGTGATGGTTAGTTAGTTAGTTAGTTGGAGAAAATTAACAGCAAAACAACAATCTTAACAAATATGAAATAATGGTTTTTAAAAATTATGCCAATTACAAATTTTCCACTGAATATAGTAATTTACTTTAACTTACTTTAACAGCGAGTGGAGAGGGTGGAGGGGAACGTGGGACGGGAGTAGAAGGGAAGATATAATGTACAAATTAGTTTGGGTGCGGTAGCGTAGTTATTGTTTGTTTTATATATATGTGCCTATATATTTTGTCTACAATTATTTTTCTTTCATCGCATTTCATCACAATATAGTTATTTTGTTATCGTTATTGATTATCATTCAAATTTATATTTTGGATTCTGGATTTATACTTGAGATTCAAGCGCTTGTCAAGTAATATGAATGAAGCAAGTGCGTGGCTGCCGTAGTGTATAAACAGATCGAGAAACGGAATTTTGAAATAATATTATTATTCCATGATCTTAAATAAGAATAATCTTCCTATTGGAGGGAGTTTTCCAAATACCTGGGGAAAACGGGGCAAGTTTCGGTTATTAGCGCCCCTCCGAGAAACACAATACATCATAATTAGGTACTTGCCTAGGGATGGCTGGGGCGGCCGCCTCACTGTCTCTTCTTTGCCCTTATAAAACTCGACTAACAATAATACATTCTTCACAAACTCATAAATTGAGCGATGTTTTCAACATTTATTATCGTTACCTTTCAAAAAAAATGATTTAGGCTTTAGCAAGAAATGTTGTCAATTCGATGTTCAGTATAAATGATAAACATTGATTCGTTTGGTGGCTGAAAGGTTGTGAACATACCCGCTGACCCAAATAGCAAGAAGTCGATTTCCACTCCCTGCAGTCGCAAGTTAATTTTACTAATTTTACACAAGATGCCAAGAACTACATAGAAAATTATATAGGAACAAAATTAAAGTGTTGAATTATACACCAATATATGTTAATGTTAATTATTTTTTAGGAAGATTCTATGTCGATTGGTCTTCTTAAATTCACAGTAAATACAGCCCTTTACGAGCGTTTTAATTCATTATTAAATCTTGAAGCTGTAAAAATGATTAGGATGATGTTTAATCCTAATTTTAGCATATTTTAATACTGTCGTGCCGATGCGACACGATATGATATTTTTGTTTAGTGTGCATACTTGACCCAATTCTGTGCTGCCAAAAATTATATTATATCGCATGTATTCACGTACGTGGGTTATGTATGCAGTGATTTTGCTGTAGCATTATTGCTTGGCTAGGTGAGATAAGTAGATTAATAGACCAAGGGTGCGATTCTGCAATCGAGTAATGCGATCTTGTGCAATTACTTCAAACGGGGTATATATTATGCTCGAATACGAAAACGATCGTCATGTACATCTTCATTTGCTCCCGGAGCTTCTCTCCGATGAGAAAAAAACATCTACCCACAATGCATCCCTAAAGTTCCATTTCGCAAGAATATATGTCGAGCAAGGAATGTCTTCCTAAATATAAATGGGTATACTGAAATTCTTCGGACAAATCACAAGATAAATGGATGCAGTGGTGAGGATGATAGCACAAGAGTGGAAATCTTTAACCAATAAATTGCTAACTCCAGAAAGCTATTAAAAATGCTGCAGGTCGAAACAGATGACACCAGATAGTTTTTACTGATAAAGAATCTCTATGAGGAAGAAGAAATCACTGTCCGATTAAATGAATTTATGAAGCAATCAATTTCGGAACCAAAATTGAATATTTAAGACGTGAAGGAAGAGAAAAGATTGAATACTTTTGTTATGGAGTTCTCACAAGGTTAGGATTAGGAAAAGCTTGAAGTTCAGAATCAAAAGGGAGGGAATCATAGCACAAGAGCGTTTGTCTCACCTTGTTGGATTCCAAAAATTAATCTCAGAAAGTAAAACAGCTGAATTGACCTCATTGATGAAAACCATCTAATTTAAACATTAAAATGTGGCGGCCCTCGTAGCGCAGTGGGTATGACACTGGCTTCCCACACCGAGGGTTCCGGGTTCGATTGAGGTGACAATTTTAGACAACAAGGTCGACCGGTGAGGTCACAATTTTAATCTACGTGAATATACTCAAGCCTGTGTGTTTTGTGATGTATTTCGCTTCTGCAATTGGTCTTCTTGGCATATTGAAGCGTAAAAAAAATGTTAAGATGATACAAATTTATGCACAAGGGACTTAAAACAGCTATGTCAAAATTTAAAGGAATATTTGTGCGTTATAAAAATATTTTTAATAGCACTTGAATGTTTCGGGAGGTCTTAGTTTAACAGGAGACCATAAACATAAGAAGTTAATGCTGATAAAGTGTCCAGCGGGCTGGGAGGAGTATAGCCACGGTACAGCCAGAATGAAGATAAATGCGGGGTGTCACGGGTCGCGGGTCGCGCGCCCCTAATGTGATTAAACCACGTGACTAATGCGCCCCCCGCTTTCCCGCCAGAACCAATATGTCGGATAAATTGGCCGAATTTCCCGCGCGCAGGCGATTGATTTTTGTTGAAATATTGAGAAAACAACCCGAAAATATTTCACCCACTAGAATTGGGGCTGAAAGAAAGAAAAATGCAGAATATTTAAAATAAAAGTATAGACACAGAGCAGTTGAATATTTTGGAAAATTATATGGGGCTCGCGGGTGGATGCCGGTAGGAACGTTGTTATGAGTATTCAGCGCCTTTGTAGACGCAAACTAGAAGGAAAATTGTAGGAAAAATCTTAGTCTAAGTAATGTGAGTGTGACACATGTCTCTGAGATATATTAAAATAACTTATCCGATTATTCCCGCCACAGATAAAATAAGTAACAGATCTTGTGTATTGTTTTGGTATCTTAAAATATCGTTTAAATTTAACATCTAGTTCACAAGATGATTTCTGTTACATGAAAAAAAAAATGATATACATTTTTATTTTTCGTTGAAAACACATTTTGTTGTGAAATTGCAACTTAAGAAAATACAAGTAGTTGTATTACATTTGGCGGTAGTCACTTAGTTTAAAAATGTACAGAGATGAACTGAACCCCTTCTTTGAGACACATTTATAATGCAGTATAAGTACTTATTAAGTCTTTGGAAGTTTTTGAAAGGAAAATTTTGAGGCATATCTTCGGACCGGTTCTATAAAATGGACTTTGGCGCAGATGTTACAATAATGAACACTATAATCTATTTGAGCCAAACGTCACAAAATTTATAAAACCGTGAAGACTTCGGTGGCTGGGTCATGTGGAGAGAATGTCCGAGCATCAAGCACCAAACCCTGCTGAACTCAAGGCCAACAGGGCGAAGGAGCTTAGGAAGGCCAAAATTAAGATGGAGTGACAACGTCTTCAAAGACATCTCTGCCTTAGAGCTTCGGAACTGGAGAGAGCTGGCACTAGACCGAGTTGAGTGGAGGAAGATTATTGAGGAGGCCAAGACCCATCAAGGGTTGTAGTGCCAAGAGTGATGATGATGAATTAAAAATTTTGTTCCAAACCGAGTCTAACTAACTAACTAACCATCACGCCGTTACCCGCAGGGGTAGGCAGAGAGGATCGAACGCCACACTCTTCTATCCTGGCACACCACTTTTGCTTCGGCCACATTCATACATCTTCTCATACAAGTTCTACGGTTGTTGCAGCTTTTAACAGGGTCGTCTTCAAATACTTGTAGTATCCGATCGTGCCAGGTCTACCGCGGACGCCGTCTATTCCTGTTGCCTTCAACTTCACTCGCGAACCGAGTCTCTCAAGCAAAAACGCCTTCCTGTAATGAAGTGCAACTTAATTACTATGACAGTATAATACCTTTTTTATAATAATTGTTTAAAAAATTAAGTTCTTAAAAAGTACAAGTATCCAGGTTGTGCACTAAGAAATTTCCGTTAGTTCTCGTCTGTACATTTCGGTGGTAACTAAATATTTTTTCGATAAATAGATTTTTCTGTTTATCTTTCTAATTAGTTTATCAAACACCTTGGCATTTTATGCAAAAATTTGTAATTTTTATGAAAATTATTTGCATGGAAGCTAAGATGTTTTCACATCAATAAATTGGCCTAGTTCCACTGCAAGAAATGTGATAATTTTTTTTTTTACACTTTTGTGAAAATATCAAAAATGATTTTCGTGCATGGTTTTCTGACGTCAGTAGTGTCGTGTCGCCCGGCAGCGGAGCGCGCGTGGAAAGTCATTTGTGGTCGGACCACCTCGGCGTCGGAAAGTCAATCTGTTGACAGCTTTTCAAAATAGTTTTATGTTTTGTGCGCTGGGATATGCTTTACTACGCCGGGGAGCGGACGTCGAATGTCAGCGGTCGCTTTCAAATCATGCGGACCGACCTACGCGTGTTTACACGGGAGAAATTTTACTCATCAAATCGCCGTTTAAAAATAACACTCCGTGTACGCGTCACGGCGTCAAAGCATTTTTAATGTGTTCTATGGTCATTTGTCAATTTTGTTAGTCGAAGGTCTTTAGCACGTGGAGTAAATTCAATGGGTCAAAGGTGACCGTCACACGGATTTGCGCACACCATGATATTGTTTTATTTTTAACGAGGCTACAACAGAATACTGAATGCAAAAGAAAAAAATATTGATTGTATTATTTGTATAAATCTACTAATATTATTTGATTATTTACATCTACATGTTTCGGAAATACCTTTCCATCGTCAGGGTGTTATATATGGGCAAAATGAATAATGTCTCTCGTTTTATGTTTTTCTAAATTATTTGAAACTTTAAAAAAAAATATTATTGCTGAAGTTCTTGATTACTCGCAATTCTTGTAAAAAAAATAGAATTGGGCTAGTAGTTAAATTTAATTGATTATTAATAATATTTTGTTTACTATTACATGCTTTCCTAATTTCTAATGATTCTAAATTATTCAATTTCAGACCAAAATTATTTATGTGTAAAATAGAAAGTGCTAAATTTTTATTAAAACCGTGATCATTTTCTAATAAATGATTTGCAAATTCAGAAAATCCATTACAAAATTGCAAAAAATTTGAATATCAATCCTATTTCAACCATATCAAAATACCATATCGTGACTCATCGCGTCATTTAAGCCGGCCACGATATGACTAAGCTCAGTACTGTGCCGTCAATGCGCCCCTTACTACTCTGGCGCATTGACGCTCTGACGCTATGCCGCTTGCCGCTCGTATCGTACCCGAAGCCTAACGGACGAAGTATCTGACTACGGATCGGAAAATCCCAAATTTGAATCCTGCTAGAATAGAAATTAAAAAAGATTCACTTGACTATCGTTTATTTAAGCAAACAATTTTACATGCAATAATTTTTAACATGTTACTTCTAATTTAAATATAAAGTTTACTAAGTAAAGTACAAATTAAATAATAAGAAAGAAAGTAAATAGTTTATTGTATATTTTTTCCTCTTATTTAATAAGGTATTGAAATACGTCTTCTTTAATAAAGTGCCATCGTTTCTGATATGTCAAAGACATATGTTATCTGTTAAACTATTTTTCAATGTATATATTCGTTCTAAGTATCGTAATTTCATATATTTAATAAATATTATTAATAAAAAATATATTATTAAATAGAAATTAAATCCTATGTCGTCCAAAATAAGATAATGTTCAATATTAATTACACGTCTTCAAAACTGTTTCTAAAAACTTTGTACAATGGACACGGAACCGGCTCGTGGCTGTCCAGTGCGGGGTTCTTGGTCGGTCACCGATCCAATTGTAAACAAACGTTAAAAAAGTTGTATAAACAAATTATTTTTGAAACCGAGCCTTTGGAGACCGTCGTGTGAGGCAATGTCCCCTACAGCCAGATTGTTGCTCAGGCGCCATCTGTGGTCTGTTTTGGGGACACGGGACTGCTCCGTCTATACTATTAATAATGCTCAGTGTTTGTTTATACAACTGGCACGCGTTGCTTGTTCAGCAGCGTGTTCGCATTTCTCATTCGAATTCTCCCAGCATTCGGAGATTCGTCAAAAAGTACACGACATTTAAACACACTCAATTAAAAAACTGTATTATGAAAATATCGCTTTTTACAGTTTCTCGCTAATTCAATATTGGAAGCTCTGTTGAGATTATTACCGTGTATTGTCGCCTTGACTAGTATGCAAGTAATTAAAAATTGATTTGTCTCTAGGCACTGAGTAAAAAATATTAGAATAAGTTGAATTATTGATATCAATGGATACGTTATCAATAAATAAAGCGTTGTTTTATTTACGTAGAGTAGAAAGTTCACGATTAACACAATAATTTATATACAACATTTTATTTCACTTATTTGAGTTATATAAGCCTAAGCGCCAATGTAGTAGAGATATAGACACAAGAATAAAAGAAAATCTAAGAACATTCAGAAGACTATCCGAATACTTTGAGATGGCGGACCACCGCATTGAACATGATCACTTGTTTGGCAAAAATAACGTTAGGGTCCTACATCTAGAGGTGAAGGGTCGTAAACTAGATGCTCTAGAAATACAAAAAAAATAATAAAAGCAACTAGAAATAAAAAGAACCTAATAAACATTCAAATACCTGCATCATCCCCATTATTAAAATAAGTACCTAAAAGTGTATGTAGAATTAATTACTGTTGTATATGTCAATAAATAACTACCCCTCCCCATCCGTCCTCCCATATTGATTTACAATAAGTTTTAATATTGCCTCTGAAGATGATGGTTGTGCCCATCGAAAGCGCTTAGGCCTATATAACTCAAATAAGTGGAATTAAACGTTGTGGATAATTTTTTTTTTTAAATAGAGATGTGAAGACGGAACTCGTGTCACGTCAATATTCTTACTATTTTCAAATTAAGCTGAACGCTTGTGCTATGAAAATATATGAATAACTTGTCTGGAGTGAGATTCGAACCTGCGACCTTTAGATCACGAGGCGAGAGTCCTAACCACAAGAAATTATTGTGGGATTCATTATTTATAGTTTTTCCACAAAGTTTTTTCATTTATCTCTGCATTTTCTAGCTGAAACAATAAGATACTTAAATATGGAAAGTGACGGTTTAGAGTTTAGATTCACATATCATTTTCGAAGAAAAATTGTAAATTTCCATACCAATTTTTTTTTATAATATAAGAGGTTGGTTAAAATAACAAACATCCTTTGTTGCATGCACAGCAATTGACAAGTTATAACATTTTAAATATTCTTCTACATTATTAAAAACAATCTAACGAGTAGCTTGTTGTTGTAGTGTTTACGACTCTCGCCCAGTAATTCAGTTGTCAGCGGTTCGAGTTCCATTCTAGGACACCAGCAAGTAGTCCTATTTTCATAGCATAAGGTTTTGGCTAAATTTGAAAATAGTAAGAATGTGACACGTATTTATTTCTCTTTTTAAAAATATCTATTTAAAAAAATCTTTTAACATAGGGATCGAAATGTTTCTCCATGTTCAACGAATTTCATGTCAAAATAAATGATGGGGCTGATGCCAGCATAGACAATTTAGTCGTAAAGTCATAAAAATTAGCAATTCAGTGACATAATAATTTCATTGTCCGTTTGTTTGTCTGTCTATAACTTTCTGAAACGTACGAAATTCCTTTCGTATTCACGGTTAAAAAAATAAATTAGACGGCTGGAAGTAGGGCGCAAACCTCGGACGCGCAAACGCCAGGCACCCTGTCGACATTGCTACCACCTCCTCTTCGTGGACCGTCAAAAATATACTATTTATACTGAGGCTCAGCAAAGACGCAAACTGTTTCATGCTCCGTGATTTTTCAAAGGTATAAGGCTAGTATTTAAATTGTATTGATTGTGTGCGACAATAAATTTAATTAATTATTAATTAAGACAAAAAATAAATTTTTGAAACCTTAAAGACCTTTGTAATAACCAAAAACTTCGCACTAATGTATTTTCCTCGTTAAACGTTTTCTAATGAACCTTGAACTTTTCGTTATTTTAATTAAAATAATTCACTTTGTGTTACGATTCATAAGATATATCGCAAATCAAAAATTGTGTGAAATTGATGCGACATCTGTTATTAGAATGATTAAAGATTGGGTTGAATTTTTGTTTTCTTTTTTTTTTCAATTGATTAAGCAACATTGTAGATTGACATTTTTAAAAAAATATTGATTATATTATTTGTGTATATCTACTTTTTTATTTAATTATTTTCACCAACATGTTTCAGAAAAACCTTTCCATCGTCAGGTCAGAAACATGTTGGTGTAAATTATTAAATAAAAAAGGGGATATATACAAATAATATAATCAATATTCTTTTTATTTGTTTTCAGTTATCAAAAATATATTTTTAGTTGATCTAAATATCATAATCGACAAATATTAAAATTTTCAACCCTCAAGTTGTTTGCAGGAACCTAATATTTAAAATTTAATAAAATTAGATACAGATTAAATTTAAGAATTTCTGAAATCCAACCCCTTCTAGTCTCCCATAAAACATAAACGCAGGGTGGTGGCCCGATCCAGCCACATAACCGTATAACTTGGCAAGGGTTGTTTTGGAGCCGAAGACGTAAACTCGTGATGAAATATGGCCGCCGAGGGGGCAGTGGAGTGTCCAGCCCTCGGCCGTGACTCGACTGCCGAACGCTCTCATCATCAGGACCGCTTGACCAGTGGTGGCGCAATTTTTTTTGCTACAGTCTGCTAGTCGATACGTTGGCAGTATTTTATAGAATTTATGCATGAGGTAAATATTATACAGGATGTACCAGAGCTAGCAGCAGAAACTTAGCCGGTAGATTCCTGAGTATGTTTTGAGTCTAAAATGTTCAAGCAAACATGACCTAATATGAATATTTATGGAGATATACAATATCAAAGTTTGCATTTTTTTTCAATATTTCTTACTTATTTTTTGCAAAAAGTTGAACTATCATTACGGTAACTTATTTCGATTATGAAAAATTCATTCACTTTAATATAAGTCGAATAAAATGATAAAAACTTTGCAAAAATTGAAAAAATTATTTTATACAAGGTTTTTATCATTTTTTTGAGTTGTATTAAAGACAATGAATTTTTCATAATCGATATAAGTTACTGTAATGATAGTTGAACTTTTTGCAAAAAATAAGTCAAAAATATTGAAAAAAAATGCAAATTTTGATATGACATATCTCCATAACTATTGATATTAGTTCATGGTTGCTTGAACATTTTAGACTCATGACGTAGTCAGAAATCTACCAGCCAAGTTTCTTCTGCTAGCTCTGTATAATATTTATGTTTATGTAAAGGCGCCTTACGTTAAAGTGGAATGTATGCAATCTATGTGAGAAAAGAACCTGTCAGGAAAGCAGGATGCAGGAAAGGGTTGCACAATGTGCATACAAGAAAATCTGAAACTTTGAACATGTTATTTTGTAATGAATTGATTTGTATCTATTGTGTATTTGTAATATTTTAAATGTGTCGTGAATTATATTGTTCATTAATTGTTCATTAATCGTGAATTATATTGTTCATTAATCGTGAATTATATTGTTCATTAATTGTTCATTAATCGTGAATTATATTGTTCAAAAATACCGTTTTATTACATGAGCGTAATAAAAATACAATTTTTATTTCGCAACATAGAACATAATAATAAATACAGTGCGCAAATGTTTATTACATTAATTTTAAGAATAAAGGTATTCTTTGTATTAATGATTATTGATTATCGCTATTTACTTCTTATTGTTTTTATTTTTGTAACGATACAACAGGCGATGAGGTCTTTTTACTGTAGCGTAACATTCCACAAAACACCCAGGCTTTAAAAATACATTGATGCATTGCTTCCCCACTGGGAATCGAACACGGAACCAGTATCAATATTAAATTTAACAACATATGCAATTTTAATATTGAAAAATAAGTAAATTTTTAAGAAACGAATAATTTTATTTCTATCTTGATGAGTATTTCCATTAAAAAATTATCTGCTAACGTTACCTTCGTGACGTTAAAAGTAGGATTTTTTTCTGTTTTAAATAAAAAAAATCATACTCATTAACGTGATATTTTATATATTATATTAAAATGTCCATAAATGATAAACTAATTTATTGAAACTTTCTAGAAATTGACAAAAAACAAAATATTCTCATGATCGAAAATTAAAATACGTACACATTATTACCTTTCACGTCCCGGTAGATTAATAAAGAACTTCTTTAAAAATTCAGTGCTGTCATGACACCTTCCGAAAAATTAAAAATTAAAAAATGATACGTACTTAGTACCTACCTTACTACTCAAAGTACAAAGTTAAGTAATCGTTTACTAAAAAAATAATTATGAAATATTAATGTTATCAAATTCCATTTCTTCATTTTTTCCCAGTGAACAGTACACATTAGCGAAGGGAAAAACTACAATTCAAAATGAAGACTACAACACACACACGGTCATCAGTTTGAAGACTACAAAGTGTACACTACAATTGTAGTAAAAACTACTTGAAGTGAAGTAATTGTAGTACTACGAAATGAAGTGAAGTAATTGAAGTGAAGTAATGAAATGAAGTAACTGTAGTACTAGTGAAGTAAATTTTTAAATGAAGTGAAGTATTTTTTTCCCAAATAAAAATTTGGCGAGCTAAAAAGAAAAAAAAAGGTCGAGGAGAAAAATATTTAAGATAAATGAGGGTATTTTTTCTCCAAAGTAACATTTGGCGACCTAAAAAAAAAAAAGGGTCGCCAGCCAGATTTCTTCATTTAGCTATTGTTACAATTGTTACAGTTTCCAGAGATTTCTTCACTTATCTACATCAACTTCCCAAAAATTTCACGTAAAAAATGCACTATTTAAAGTATATTTCTCATACTTTCGATAACATTGAAGTGTGTGTACATTGTAGTGTTCGCTTTGAAATGAAGTGTACTATTTGAAGTTTATACTTTAAATAACTTTGGTGTTTGTAGTTTGTAGTGTGCACTACACATCAAATCGGGCGAAGTGTGCATTTCAATGTAATGTGTACTACATTGTAGTAGTGAGCGGACCCATCACTAGTACACATACCAGAAGGCATGTTTACACATTACCAAAGAGCACTTATTTTAGTTGCCCGATTTTTTTGCTGCCAAGATACAACGAACGCGGTGCGCGCGTTGAAATATCGCAGAGTTATTCCACAAAAAAGTCGTAAAGTATTTTTTTCCACTCGGGATATATTGTTTTATTCATATTACGATTATTCCTGGCGGAAGAATAATATCAAATATGCAGTCAAATACTTGAAGCAACAATACATACAAAACGTCTTTGGGTGAATTTATTTCGATATTGTACGTTTTATCAAGACGCATCAAACATTCAGTGCGTCTCTTTGGTATCGCTGTTACTGGTACGTGACATTTTTGGCCATTTCTTAGTCTGTCATGACTGTGATCAGATTCGTGTAATTATTTTGTAAAAAATGGTCAACCCAAAAAAATAATATTATTTTCTTCTTTTACATCTTTGTCTTAATAAGAGCAGTCGTGATCATACAATTGCGGATAATTGCGTGTGACGGTAAAAATTCTCCCTTGCAAAAAAATATTGTATTGTAACGAGATACTAGAATCCGGATTAAATTGAGCACTGTCCGAATCCCTTGTAATATGTCACTTTAGAACAACACTATAGAATACGTCTAGTACAATCTGGAATCGACTGGAGCATTCTTGTAGGCACTGGAAATTTGGAGGAATTGCTATAACTATAAAGAATGTTCTCGAAGATTCGAAAAACCAACGTGTTTTGTATAAAAAACGGGACCAGTGCCACGGGGGGCATTGTTTATTTTGACGTTTCTACTGATGCAAAATCAGCGACGGAGCGAAAACAGTGTTGCCATCGCGCGTTGTAAACCAAGCGACAGGTAAATAACTGGAGTGCCTAACTTTGTGCAATGGTGAACAGAATTTCCTCGAAAGTGTTGCCCAGCGATAATAAAGGATTCTTAGATGAGTGATAAATTGTGAAATAGTATTTAAATTAAATTCGTGTCAAGTGAACTTTGTCAATTTATTAAAATAATTAATCTAAAATGATTAAATAAATAGCCTTTTAATTTCCAGTGTTTTCATTTATCTTCCGAGGTCATGTCCAGGTCCTGTGACAGTTTATTTCAGAAGTGTAAATAATTTTAAAAAATTGTCGAAAATAGTCGAAAAATAAATAAAAAGTTGTAACTGAAGTAGATCGAAGTTAAGAAGCTTGGTGAAAGTACGCAAAAATAAAAGAAATAAAATAAAATAAAAATAAAAATAAAGAAACCCGTGTTTCCCTACCCGCTAAGTTTTCTCTACAACCAGCCACAACCACCCACCGGTGATTATGGTGGTGGATAGCCCTTGGTGTCATATCGAAAATATGCGAGTTTGGTGGGGGTGGCTGTGCGTGGGTGGGAGTGGCTGACGAAAATGTGCTTTCTAGCACATTGTTTTGTTATGGGAAGGCTGCAAATGCTTCAGATTGTTTCAAAATAGGGACGCCGACTGTGTCGGTGAGTCTAGAATTTTCCGGAAAAACCTACTCTAGAAAGTTTGGGAAGGAGAAGGTTCTAGAAAATTCCAGAAATTTTTATAAGGTTCTAAACTGAGTGGCGGAATGGGTCGGTGTGTCTAGAAGGTTCCTGTACATTCGATAAATTTCTTGAAAGTTCTGGAAGGAGAATGTTCTAGAAGGTTCGCGAAAGTTCTATGACGATCCAAACAGTGTACTTAAAATCTATGCGTGCGAAGCCGCGCGGGCACAGCTAGTTTATGTGTATATAAGGAAACTGTATCTGTATATAAGGAAAAAACCTGTAAGGAACATAGCTTTAATATTCATGCATACTCCTATGGAATACAAAATGAGATGTTTTAGTTTTGCGTGATACTCGTAAATAATTGTGTGGATATTTTAAAAATTTAATTAATAACATAAAATTCATTGTAAATCTGGTCCATTAAAAAAATAAATTACAATCTGCGCCCATTCGAAGAATTTTCAATAATCAATCAAAATCATGAAGAATTAAGATGAATGAGGTTCATTAAGATTGCCTACCTAATTATCTCATTAATCACCGGTAAATTTTGTGATTTTTTAAATATTAATTTTAAAGCCTAGCGTGTTCTTTCAACTGAGACATTTTTTTGTTTAATATGTAAGGCGTACAACCTCAATGGCTCGTAATGAAGATCGGAATTCTGGTTGAAATTGAGGTCACTGACATATTTGCGAAGGAAAAAATGTCACTAAAAAATATAAATAAGCCAACGTGAAATAATTCGTGTATCAATGATTTTGTAAATTTTACGATGCACGCAGAATAATCTTTTTGCGTGTGGTGTAAAAATATATAATAGACCACAGATACATAATGGAAAGTTGCAAGATTTGCGCGAATAATATTGTTTAAATAGATAGTTTTTTTTTTTTAACATTTCTTATGTACACAAGGTTTTTAATTATATTAATTGTTTATGAATTTGGATACAATTGTTATTGTTCTGACTCAACTATTTGTTTATTAACAGATGATCTCGTCTCCTTTAGCAAAGATCTTGGTCTATAAACGAGACAGTGACCATCTTTTAGAAAATAACAAAATAGTGTATATTACAGGTTTACTTTTTACTAAAATGTAAAATGTTTTTTTTTTTTAACATTGTGTAAATTCATTTTTAATATATTAAATATGAATCGAATTGAAAAACACTGTTTTTTTCCACTGTATATTTAATTTAATTGTTAAAACGTTTTCGAGATCACTCTCATTAGTTTTCAAGTTGAAAACTTGTTATTGATAATGAGAGCGATCTCGAAAACGTTTTAACAATTAAATTAAATATATACAGGAAAAAAACAGTATTTTTCAATTCGATTTATATTTAATATATTAAGTGTAAAAGTATTAAGTTGGTGCTTGATTATCCGATGTTTTTTTTATTTTAAATTTGTCGTAATATAATTCTGGGATTTGGGAATCAAAACGCCACATTACGCTGTCCAATTTCAAAAAAGCGTAAACGCTGTCGAGTCATTTCGCAATCACAATGAAATGGCGAATTTGCTTTAGGGATGGTGATACCAGCTTAAACGCCGGAAAAATTTAGGAATGAGTCGTTTTCAGAAATACGATTACTAATTAATGCAAAGCAGAAATTTAATTCGAAACAAAATAACGTCATTTTTGACGGATTATAGCTCTCTCGAAGGAAGAAAATTAGCGTAATGTGTTTTTCACATACTTGAAGATGCTGATGAAATTGCGATAAAACTCAACGGATCTTTTCGGTACGTGCATACGGCGTAGTTTACTGCTGCCATAGAGCTAGAAATATCAGATATTTTTCGCTCTAGAAGGGAAAAAGTTTGCGTCATGTATTTTTCACACACTTTAAGATTCTGACTAAATGCGATAAAATTCAACTGTATATAGCAAGTAGCAGAAATAAAGAAATGAAGAAATAAGACGTCGAACAAAAGTTGCCGATATTATGGACCGTATTGCAAAAGTAAAATGGCAGTGGGCTGGACATACGGCTAGACAGGAGGATAGATGGGCACCCAGAATCCTACAGTGGAGGCCCTGGACAAAAAATAGAAGCGTCGGAAGACCTCCCAAAAGGTGGTCTGATGACATAGTCCAGCAAGCAGGATGAACCTGGATGCGAAGGGGGAGAAATAGAGATGAGTGGAAGAAAATGGAAGAGGCCTACATCCAGCAGTGGAGGGAAAAAGGCTAAGGAAGAAGAAGAAGATAGCAAGCGTTATATTTTTATTCTCCTTCTTCTTCTTCAGCTTTCATCTTTTCACTGCTGGATACGGGCCTTTCCGTATCCTTCCTTATTCTCTGTTGGCCTCTTTCATGCCCTTCGTCCATGTTACTTGATTGACCGCAAACGAATAAAAATAATCCCGATTACGCGTCCCGTAACATAACCGTATCGGGGACATGATAGCATCGTGCGTGAGTTTAATTTACTGCAGGTTCATTGTTTGATAAAACCTATATAAACTGATACGTGTATATTTGGAAGGTACTTGTAACGGTGCACTCAAGAGCGATTACGAGCACTGCATCGGCCTGATTGCAGATGCGTGAGAGCATTTAATACAAGATTTACAATGGCCTTCTCCAAACAAAGCGGAAACGAATGTTGTGCATCAGTGATGTATTCGAATTGAACGCGTCCCCCAAACAATCGCTAATCGTTTAACATCAATTTTAAACAGTTGTTTTTTTCTCAAGGGGTGCGAGACCCGCCCCCGACACTGAACCCAGTGAACAAAGGAAACCCCTTTAAATTATGTATAATGAAAGTGAGCAGCGTTACAATACTTCCTTAATAATAAATACAACAAAGATTTTTTAAAGTAATGTAAGTGTTTTCTTATTTCCGTATTTGTTTTACTATTTTTATACACCTAACATTTAATGGGGAGGTAATTTTTTTTATTTTATTTAAAGGAAAAAAAAAATGATACAGTAAATCTAAATGTATGATTACATTTCCCTGCCGAAAACAATACAAAATACAATAAATATAAAGGAGTTTAAACTGGAGTGCAATTTTTTTAAATTCTATCAAAAGAAATATAATCATGATACAGTCAATCTTTTTATTTATTACAATATTTAATTACATTTCCTTTTCGATAGCCTGCCAAAAACTATACAAAATATAGTAAATATAAAGAAATTTAAACTAGATTGCAAAAAGTTTATAATGAAAAACTTTAAATGACTGTAGATTATAGTAATACAACCAGTTTTAATGTAAATCGTGTATTAGCCCATACAAAATATTATATGTATGCGACTAAATATACAATAAAAATATAAAATAAGATCTGTAATGGGGTTTTTAGAACCAGCTCTTTATAAATTATCCAATTATTCAATGATATGATTAATATGTCACAAGATTCTATACTGCACATAAATATTTCGGAACAGCCTAGAATAATCTGGAAACCGATCGAATACACGGATATTGATGTTGTACCTACTAAAAATTGTATCGGGCAATGTTGAATATCCTGAACTATTAAATATAATAAAATTCCATATTCCCTGTAGGTCTCGTAGATACAACCCAGTCTTTCACTTCGATTTTACTTCATCTAACTATCGTCGTGCATTCAATAAACTGATAAGATTATTGGATATTGATTTGTCCGAGTGCAGCCACACAAGATTACGAAAAATTTTGAGTTCAGAATACTTTTCTGCTTACTAATAAGTCTCTTTTTCTTTTGTTTAAATTTTTTTATTCTATCTTGCTGTATTATTCTTAACATGCCTAAGTTTTTCTGCTAATAATGAAGTCTCGTTTTCTTTTTTTTAAATTATTATTCTTTCTTGTTGTATTATTCTTAACATGCCTAAGTTTATTTCATAATTATCTATATCATAACATATTGATCTTTTTTTTCTCATATTTCATATTTATCTATTTCATAACATATTCATCTTTTTTTTAAATAGAGATGCAAACACGGAATACGTGTTACATCAATATTCTTACTATTTCCAAACTAAGTAAACGCTTGTGCTATGAAAATAGGACTAACTTGCTGGTCTGAAGTGAGATTCGAACCCGCGACCTTTGGATCACAAGGCGGCAATCCTAACCGCAAGACCAACAAGCTACTCTTTTACCAAATATTAACATATTTCTACAAGTGGAGACCTATAATTGGCCATATATATTATATTAATGTTTTCTATGCTTCTTTGTTGTGCTGTTGGTTTTCCGTAAATATTAAATAAATAAATAAATAAATATACAGGAGAAGATACTAGGGAGTAAGCGTACTTCCGTACTTTCTGTAAAAACATGGCGCACCGTGCGAAGACTCAGAGTTTGTTTTGACAGTGAGCTTAAGCCATAGATCCAGACATAGATAAACGGCGCGAATAAATAAACCAAACACGAGTGGAATATTCTAGTGCGACGAATTCATGTGAATTACGGAATAGTGTTCCAAATAAGGTTTGTCTCCAGTGACCGAGTTCTTAATAAAAGTTTGGAATTGCTTACAAGTGTTTCATTTCGTTCCCCACTGCAGTTTTATAAAATATCACGACAAATCACATTAAACTTAGTTAAATTATTTAATTTACATCACATTCATGTTTTCACATGTCCACTAGGGTAAAAAAACCACCCCAACGACTACCCCTTCCTTGGCGGGGGTCGGGAGGGGGGACTCAACCGTGAAACTAGTCACTTCCTGACACCAGGCGACACCTTTGGGCGAGTGACAGTCCTCACAATACTTAATACACGCGCGTGTAATTTACGGAAAGAATACACTAATAACAGTGGCGTGGGCGAAATTTATAGCCTCATAAAATAGTATTTTTTGTCATAAATATGTACTGGCAGGCAATTTAGAATTAGGTTGTGAGATGTTTTATTGGTCAAGATGATTAGATATCATATTTTTCACTTTCGAAGTTTCACGTCAATGATTTTATTGCACTCGCATATATTTTTATGGATATTTTTTATATCCAAAGACTGTTCATTCATTAATTTAATATAATTCAGAAAATTTCTTAACTTTTTTATTTAAATAATTAAAATACAGAATTGTCTTTGCAACAATATCCGTAATATTATAAATAAAATAATTAGAGTTAAAAGAAAAAATGCATAATATACTTTGTAACAATGTCCGTCACTAAGATGTTATGCTACGCGAGATGGCTTTGTAGTCACAGCTTTAACTTGCAGCTTAAATATAATGTTTAAAAAATTTGTCGTTTTTTACGGATTATTGATTTCATAACACAAAATAGAGTTTTAAAGGTAGCATCAATCAGAGAGAGGATGGGAGAGTGGTTGTTACCTGGTCTCCTCACTGAATAACCATTCCAGACGAGATGGTATGGTTATTCAATGAGGAGACTGCATTGAGTAGATCATCAAAACTGCATTGAGAGAAGTGCTGACACAATACAGCGAGGAAGACTTCAAGCTACTTGGTGATGAAACATCGAGAAGGAAATAAGTCGGAAGACCATCCAGGATTAAACATCCTGGATAAGCAAAGCAAACACCAAGTAAATGGGAAATGGGATAGTTGAAGAACGGTCATGACATGGTCACGTTAGAATGACTGCATCTATTGTGTATATTTACGTGCTTACCATGATTAAAATAAGCTTAAAAATACGATACGGACATATTTAGGTATTGAAATAAGCGGATATTTTATACGATCCTTATGGATGTGTTGAGATATGATGCTCTACGTTTCGCTGGAATCATATTACAGCGTCCTTGGTAGAGAGACCTATCGCCGCGGAGGTCAAAGACGTCAGTACCCTTATGTGTCGAGTTTCCGCAATATATTCATTAAACTTTAATAATATGGACACTCGGGAGCGTGTCCTATAGCTATTAGAACAACATCCATCAACATCCAACATGAAAAAGGTTTTTAATAAAGAATCATTATTTAAGCAAATACATTTTCTGATGAAAAACGCAAACATAAGGCTTTACTTACACACATTTTAAGATATAATTAATTCCATTATCAGCTCTCAAAAATGTTTTCATATTGATGACTTGTGAAGTCATCAATGAGAAATGATATGCGTGAAAAAAAAATTAGTTTTCTTTTGTGCAACCCAAATTAATAAATTGTAAAGAATAAAAACATGGTAATGTAAATTATTTATTTTTCAGTTTATTAATTCCATTTGATTATTAATAAGAAGTATGTTTCTGTTACATGTTCATATTTACAAAATATTACATATTTTTTCTGTAGTGTATTTAATAGATAATTTCCTGTCGTAAGCTATTTACTTTTTTTACATTTCTTTTTGTTTTGTTTACATCCAATATAGCCCTTCTGTTTAAATTTCCGATTCATCCAACTACCGGTAGTTGTATAAGAAATATTTTAACAGTAGCAATAATGAAATTATAGATCCTGGTGCTTACAGAACTAAGGCATCTAATAGATATTAAATTATCCGAAAAGAAAGATTAAAAACAGATACCCTGGCTTACGGAATACAAGTTAAATTAATATTTTTACTTTATTAAAACTAAACCAGGTGCATGTTAATGAAAAAAATAATTTTGTGATACTTGGGTAGTAAGTACAATAGTATAGTTTGGGCTGTGAATCAACTAATGAAATAAATGAAATGTGAATGTAATAAAGAATCACTGACACACATAAACGATTCTATGTACTTTTCAGTAGCCATCTAAATAAATAATTGTGGGAATACTTACTTCTTTTAGAGTATTACTATGTAGTACCTATTGATACTAATAATAGTACTATTAATTAATTAAACAAGTTTATGTGGAGACTGCATTTTGGAAAGATGCACGATGAAGCATTTAATATAGGATCTTCAAAAATACCGGGACCACGATATCATACTAATAAAATCACTTGATAACGTGTTGAATATATTACCGCTAGATCAATGGGTATTCGGCATTATTTTTATTCAAGTTAAATTATCATTCGCACGATTACGTGCTTAGTAATGTGAAAGTGAAGGGAAAGGAGAAGTAATGTTGGAAATAGGTATAATATACAGAATGTCCCGTAGCTGGTAACAAAATTTTTGGTGGAGTGTTTGTCGTTCAATTTTACGCGGAAATTAGTTTTTATACTTTAGGTGTATATATATATATTGAAATTGCGGATCAAATATTTTTTGTATTCTCTGCAAAGTATTTTTCCTGTACGTATTAATACAAAAACCTTTTTAATGCTTTGTCAATTATAAAACATGATAAAACAACTGCAAATCTATACATTTTTTTTTAATTGGTAGAGTAACTTAGTAGATTGACATTTAAAAAAATTATTTTATTATTCGTTTTATCTACTTAAATTTGATTAATTACACTTACATGTTTCGGAAAAACCTTTTCATCGTAAACAAAATATTATTAATAATTAAATTTAACTACTAGTCCAATTCTAAAAAAATTTCCAATAATTTTGTGTAATCAAGAACTTCACAAATAATATTTAAAATATATATATTTTTTTTATAATTTAGAAAACCAAAACAAAAGACGACATTCGTTTTGATGTTTTCACATATATATAACACCCTGACGATGGAAAGGTTTTTCCGAAACATGCAGGTATAATTAATAAAATATAAGTAGATAAAAACAAATAATAAAATTAATTTCTTAAATCCACATACTTCAGTGCCTTGATGGTTATCAACAGATTGGTTTAAATGGAAAAATCCATGAAATATATTTCATTACAGACACGTAATATGGGGTTGATGGTATTTTAACCGGTGACACTAACGGTTATTTGAGATTTGTATCTGATTGTGTCAATGAATGACAACGGATTTTTTGCAGTTCGGCGGGTAATCATCGGTACTACACAACAATTACATCTTAGTTATAAACTATCGATGCAATCAGCCACAAATCCCAAATAACTGTATGAAAATAACCGGTTAAATAACGGTTTAGCCATCAATAGTATGGATCGAGAATAGTTTGAAAAAATGAAAAAAATAGTGCGATCGGTGTATGCGACGTCTCTGAAATCGCCCTGACGGAGCCATTAGCCGTAGGGGCTCACCTTTGTGATACGCGAAAGCGTGAAATAGCGGAAAACAACACGGAAGGGGACAGACTACGCCACTGGGCGATTGGACACGGGCGCAGGTGCTTTTGTTCAGTTCGTACGAGGAGCGGACGCCTTAGACATTCTTTTAAATAATTTGGTGTCGCTTTTTGTCGTTGTGACGAATTTGAAATGCTTTCGATTTTGTGAAAAAATTAGCATTCTGTAATTAAAAAAATTGTGCTTTCGTTTCGGGTCCGGTACACCTTTAGACTTGGCAGGTTTTATTAACACAAATACATTTGATGCGACGTAATTTATGCAAATGGCGCAATATGAAAACACATTTTTTTTAACAATGCAAATTACGATCAGGGTATCGACCTTCACGAGTATGATCTCGCGATAAAGTTCGTTTTTGTAAGAGTAAGATTTTTTTAACTAATATTAACTCGTGGCGTCTGCCTGACGCAAAAACTTTGGATCGATTTTTAACCCTTTTACTGTGATTCAATCGAGCTGAAACTTTGCAAGCAGACTCGTGGCGACGATCAAGAAGATCTATCAAATTTTCGTTAAAAAAAATTAATAATTTTCATATTTTTAATGTTTTTTTCATACAACTTTGTAAGTTGTATAAAGAGACTGCGACGCATCTGGTAGACACTAAACCTGATTATAGTATAATTTTGGATTTTTGGAAAATTTTTATCACTCCCTTTCGTAGCGTCGCCCGACCGAAGCCCAACGCGTAGGTTAAGCGCCAAACCAGTTTCCACTGGTTTGGCGCTTAACCTACGCGCTTAACCTTGGCGCTTGGGTCCAAATGAGAAAGGGAGTATAATAAAAACTTGGTTTTTATGGGTTAGTTTTTTACTTCTCAATATGATTAAAACTCTTCGTAGATAATTTAAGTACCTATAATCAATCAGATAATGTATATCAAGGGTAAGATAAAGAGAAAATATTTAAAATAGTTTCACTTCAAATTAAACGCGATTAAACTAAAAACTAATATAAAATTAATATTTCTTGATTTAAATTGTACCTACTATGTAATGTACACGTCAATTTTTAAATTAAATTACTTAATATTAAAAAGGCTAATATTAGTTAATAATAATATGATGAATCTTCTGGTTTGTGTCTTCTGGGATATTATGCCGCATTCTTACGACCTTTCTGGCCGACCGACGTTTCGGATCCCGTTGCAGGGTCCATCAGCAGGGCTGATGTGTTGTTGGTGTTGTGGTTAAGTACCTATTGGTATTGGTAACAAAGACATATACTAAAATCAGTATATGTCAGAAACTTGTCCCGGTAATGGTTGATCGATTATATCCTAATGGAATTTTAAAAATACGATGTACTCAAATACATACCTTTTTAAAAAAATATTTGAATAATATGTATATTATCTAGCTAACTGTGGGGTATAAAAGTAAAGTCAGCAATATCTAAAAAAAAATTAATGCAGTCATCGAGGATCACTAATTTATAATTTACTGAATTTGAGATTTTATAGAAAATTTATATATATATATAAATTTATAGAAAACATGATTTTGGAAGGGATAGAAAGAAACATAAATTTTGAATTTAGTAAATTTTTAATTAGTAATCTTCGGTGAATGCTTCAAAATATATTTTTATTTTTTTGATATTGCTGCCTTTACTTTTATAACTCACATATCAAGTAAGTTTAACCAATACAAATATATGAAAGTGTGCTAATTGAACACCAAAAAATACTTTAAAATATTAATTTTAATAACCGTACTTAATGATAATATTACACTATTTAAACCGTATACAGTTATACAAGAAAAATACTAAATGCTGACGAGAAGGTATTTTTTAAATAACTTTAGTTTAAATTTGTTGTGTTTAACGCAATATCTGCACACTTTTCTATGATATAATTAATAGAAGATTGTATTATATGTCGTCTTGCAACTAAATATATTTAGCTTATATGAATGAGGAACAACCATAAAAAATATTTGCAAATAGTAGCTTGTTGGTCTTGTGGTCGGGACACTCGCCTCGTGATCCAAGGTCGCGGGTTCGAATCTCAGCTCAGATTAGCAAGTTAGTCCTATTTTCATAGCACAAGCGTTTAGTTTAGTTTGAAAATAGTAAGAATATTGATGTGACACGTATTCCATGTTCGCATCTCTATTTTTTTAAAAAAGAAAAAAAAAAGATTAACACTTTGGTTGTGGATACTTGTAAATGTATATTTTTTCACACTCGAAGATTAGCGGAAACTTTAACAAAATAAAAAGTGCTTAAACCGCGCCGCCGTCGATTATTAAACGTTTTTTATAATCCCAGTTAAAAGTAGCAGGAAACGACATTAATCATTTTCCTGCAAGAGGTTGTTGATTGAGATTTTCAAAGTTGGCCCCAACTTTAATGCGAGCGCAAGTCGGAAAGTCGAAATAGCGCGCACATTTAGTACGTTAACTTGTAATTATTCGCTCCTGGAGCAGTAATTAACGAAACACACACACCGCGATGATTGCTTTGTTTTAACAACCTTTTAACATGAACGCGGCATTAAAAGTTTTAAAATCTGACGTGCTTCAAGCCTGTGACGCGCCACTCAAAGGTTAAATGAGAATATTGTGTTGGGGAGGGCTGCCCGAGAGAGTCTTACGAAAACAAGCGGAATAAATTAAGAGTATTTTTTATTTAGTATAATAGTATCTATTTTAAAGTAGAAAATTTTGCTTACGATTCGTGAATCGTTTACATATTAATATTGCTTGTGCTATATCTTTCTACTTTATATATATTTTTTGTATTTTTACTCCCTTTATATTTACTCGTGGCACCTGCTTGTTTGCTTGCCGGCTTGCCGAAAAAAAAATTTGGATCAATTTTTGACCCTTTTCCCGTAATCCAATCGAGCTGAAACTTTGCAAGTAGATTCGTAGCGACTATCAAGAAAATCTATCAAATTTTCGTTAAAAAATTAATAATTACAGTATGATTTTGGATTTTTATAAATTTTAATGTTTTTTTCAAATTGGAATCATTACAAAACTACTAGGCGGCCTGATAACGTCACGGAATATTCAAAATTTGAATAACTCCGTCGGTAGGTATAACAGGTACTTGACTACGAATTTTGAAAATTTATGACAATTGGTTCACAGATGACAGCACACTTCGGTTTTTTTGGGAAGAAATAAAATAATAAAGAGATATTTTTAGAGATTTTTGACATAGATATTTGTCTAGACATGTTTCATTTTCAGTCAATCAATTATTTAATTACATGGTTTAATAAAAAAAACTAACCCATAAAACCAAGTTTTTTTATTATATTATGATTTCTTTAAGCTTCTGCTGCTGCTACATACTTGCTTTTTACTTTATATTATTTTTAAGTATTGTTCTACTGCTCTGTATTTGCTTTCCACAATATATTTTTTTTTCTTGTTTATATTTCTTGGGAAATCACTATGTATTGTTGATAGTATTCATCTATTTAATATACACTTTACCTTATTGTTTGTAAAAACCCTGAAGAGCGTTAATAAATAAATAAATAAAAAATAAAATTATATTTATAAAAAAAGTTAAATAAAACCAAATATTACTTGGATATTGTTACGAGATTCTAATTATCTACGATACTATTTACACATAAGGTCTTCCGAACAATCTAGCAGATTTTACAAAGAACTGAAACACGCTAAATTATGAAAAAAGCTTCGAGAACATTGTGTATTTATAAATACGCGACGGCATCACGCTAAACACAACCGTATTTTTGACAGCTAGTGAAAACCACAGAAACAGCGACAACCAAGCGAACGGGCGCGAATCCGTGCAGTCGTAAACAACTCCAAAAGCGTTACATAGACGAGTGTATATTTTTGTGCGATTCAAATCATATAATTTAGCGAAATTAGTCCGAATTACGAAATAGTGTTACAGTTAAGTTTGTATCCAGTGTCTCTGTTTAATAAAGAAAATTTCAATTGATTTTGGGTAGAGAGTATCGAGTGTTTTATTTGCTCGAGTTTTATTTAAACTTGATATAATTTTTGTACCCCGAATTGATTTAAATAATTTAAGAGTAAACCCAAAAATATCTGTATTACATGTATTAATTTCAGGATTCATAAATACTCTGAAAGGGGTCAGGATTCCAGGATTATATATGTATTTACCGCCATCATTCCGTTTCCCTGTGGAGTTAGGCACACAGGATAAAGAAACACTCTTCTGTCTTGTCACACGAGTATTCTTGCCTCATCCACATTTACATATTTCCACATACATCATGATCTAATCTTCAACACACAAACCAAGTCCTTTGTCGACTATTTCTAAAGCTATTCGCGTAATCAATTTTTAAAAGTGTTTATATGATTTTTTAAAATATACGCCTTTCTTTATAATATAACGTCTTAATCCTGTTTTATTTTGTAAGTTTATCAGAGCGACTAAATAACAAATAAATTTTTAAAATTGTTTTTATTTTCTTTAGCAAACTTTATTCCCGTGCATCTAATGCATTTTAGAAAATTTGTAAATTAATATTATTTATAGATTATGTGAAATTTTTGTAAGTGTTTAAAGAAAAATTAATGTGTGAATCCAAAAACAATGGAGTAAAAGTTTGGCAGCAAATTTAACACTTCATTTGTTGCTTTATCTGTTATACCATTTATCAAAGTATTATAGCAAACACTGTTCTCCGAATTGGTGAGAACAGTGATTCGAATGCTGAAATTAATATTCATGTGATATATGAATTAGCAAAGAATTACGAACGACGAAAACCGCCTTTTGACATGCATCAAGTGTTTAACATAAATAAATAAAAAATAGATGTATGCAGAAAGTTTTATTCTCTGAAATTTAATCATTTAATAAAAAATTTAAAAATGACAATGTACGCAGTAGAAAATAAATACAAAGTGAATTATATGAGGATTTTGGATAGTATTAAATAAAATAAATTATATGATAAAGGTAGTCATGATAATAGTGACAGAATTAGGTATATATGCATGATAATTTTTCTAAAATTCGTTCAAACATGTTGAAAGTTGTGGTGGTTTGGGAGTCCAATTTTTTGTGGTATAGGTACACGGAATAATTATGATGAACCATGCACCGGAACATGCAAATCTTATTAAAATATATTATGTCTATTCACTATAAACAAATGTTAAGTAGCATCAATATTTATACGCAAATATAACAATAGGTGCCATGTCTTGCCGTGCACCTCATTAATAAATGAAACTGTTTCAATCTCACGCTGTCTCATTACATTTTATATTTTTTCTACAGTAAACTTTGCAAAAAATTCATTCGTAAATCGCAGATGGAATGGATACAAGACATCTTGCGTTAATATATGCTGTTATTTTAAAGTTATGATCATCATCATCATTACTCTTGGCTCTACAACCCCTGGTGGGTCTTGGCCTCCTCAAGAGTCTTCCTCCACTCGTCTCGGTTTAGTGTCAGCTCTCTCCATTTCAGAAGCTCCAAGACAGAATATATTTATGATTATTTTTTTTTCATTTAAAGTTATGATAATTGACGCTAAAAAGTACAACCAGCTGTTTATTTTTAAGATATTGTTTTATTGATTTTACAGGTGTAATTGTTGAGTTAAAATTTTTTATACCTACATATTTTTACATTTTCTAAAATTATTTTCATTCTAATAAAACATCACGGTAATTATTTTTTAAGAACTTTGGCTAGCCATCCTCTCTCTAAAATTTGATAACAGAATAATTTCAGAAAATTTGTCAAAAAAGATAAAAATAATTAAAAAAATATATACAAATGTACACCAAATACAACGCCAAATAACCGAAATTTTAAAAATAAATGTAACAAACGTGTTTTTCCGCAGTGAATTTCACGTATCAACTGTATGTACTAATACAGTTGGTACAGTACTAGGAAGTACTGTCTACACATACACATGGTAGTACTGTATTCACTTGTCTTTTTATAAAGGTTTAATAAAATATATAAATTTAAGTCAGTGTAATAATAAGCCTAAAATACTTAGCGGTGCGGCGCACGGGTAAAATCTTTAATCTCAGATATTTATCTTCAAAACTGTTGCTTGCTTCGATGGTCTCGCTAATTTATCAATTTTTAACAATTATTGTTAATATGTGGACAGCTTCCAAAAGGGCACGTAATGAATTTTGAAATTAGTGACGTTCATGATTTTTAATACAAACGGTGATTGAGAAATTGTTAAAGAAACTCTCAATAATGTTAAGTAGGAAAGAAATGGATGGGGAGGAGCACACGATAACTAAATGAGTCCTTTAAAAATTATACAGAGAACGATTATATTAAGGTAATATTTAAATAAAAACAACCTTTTCAACACAGCACCATGAACAAAATTCCCAGTTCCAAAATTAGAAATAAAAAATTCAATAGCCTTCCTACGGAAATTAATAAGATCACTGATATTAAACAAATAAAAAAGAAAATAATGGACCCTACAAATAAATCAAACAATAAATATTTTTTTAAATATATTCATACAAAATATGTTATTATATAAAATTGATTGTTGCGCGGTATGATCGATAATACTGAAATTATGTAGAGCATTGGTTTGTATGTTCCTGATAATTACCTCAGACTTCGTCAGCATAGATTGTTTCACATTCCAATATACAGGACCAATCTGCCGATAGTTATGCCTGTTGGAAGAGCTACAGCTATGCTGAACAAAATCGCTTTGGATATTGATCTATTCCATGTGTCTGAAAGGATTCTCTGAAGCAAGATTCTCCTACACCTTTGACCAGATTATATATGTTATTTTTAATGGATTACATATTCTTATTTAAAAATATATATAGATATACCTTAATAATATTTATGCATTAAATTTAAGTTTGTAATGTACATATTATCGAATAAATAAATGAATTGAATTGAATTGAATAAAAGTGTTAGTCCCTCTCCAAGCACAAGAGACTGTTTTTGAGAGGTATGTACGATTATCTATTATTAAAGCTTATTAAACTAAACATGTAGTAAGTTGTAAGTAATATTAAATTAATAAAATAAAATAAGAAAAATTGCACGAAATAATGTTCGTAGAATTTCAAACCCCTTTGATGAAAAGGGAGACTTAGAACTTTGGTGTGGTAAGCACATTAACACAAACGAAACAAATGTAATTCTGTGACACAGTGATGTCACAGGCTGTCACGGCGATGGAGTGGGGGTAAAGGTGATAGGGTGGGCGGGGTGGGGGAAGAGATAACGCGTTTCACACCTGTCAATAGTTTTGTGAAAGCTTTAGGGGTGACGCGTGACATTGGGTAAATTAAAGCACCACCCTCGCTAGAAACTATCTAATGAAGCGGAAACGTTTTTTTATTTAGAAAAAATAAATAAAATAATGCACGCATTTTCAAATTTAACTAGCTACATATAATCCGTCAAAAATAAATTAACATGTATGAATTTTAGCTTTTCAGTAATTAGTTGTTTTTATGTCTAAGCGGTATATAAATCGAAAATAAAATTAATTTTGGAAATTTTAATTCCTTAATGACAATATTTTTGGTCAACCTGCGATCGTTCTCAAAAAATACACCTTGATACAAAGTATTATTACATATATATAGAGATTTTAATGTATTTCTGCCGATTTTAATGTATTACGTCTCTGAAAAAAGCGCCGTTTGGAATCTTGGTAGCGTTAGTGATTGACATCGTTACATAAAGAATTGCGTATTTTGATATGAGTTAATTTTTTTATCATTTACTTGTCGACCGGATTCGAAAATAATTAATTTGAGAAAATTAACAAACAAACCGTTCTGACGATCAATGTGGTTTATACATAGTTTGATAGTTTTTTCAAATTAATAATTGTGTCCAAACACAAAGTTAATGCTATTAACATCAGAAATTGGATTCAACAATATATATAGTTCATTTTGAAATGAATTGACATTTCTAGAGAAAATAGATTAAATATGATGTCGTTGTTCAAAATTATACGTAAATGTGCTACTTAGTATCGCTTCTTCTTCATTATGTTCTTGGCAGAGCAGTCGTGGTCACTGATGAAGATGACACAGCTAAAATTGTCCATCTCCAACTGTTCCAATCTGCAGCATTCTTGACGGCTTGTTGTAGTAGTCCATTGGCTGCAGACTTCACCGGATTTGTCCATCGGTGATCTTCTGCGGAGATAAGTTCCCTTGTATATGCCTTGTACCAACCTCTCAACTGCATCCGTACCGAAGTATTTCAGTATTTGTAAAGTGGAAGATGGACGATACAAGGTATAAGGGTTGAATGGTCAGGATTAATTTTAAAATGTTTTTCTAGATATAGATAAGAGATATTAAAGAGACCATTTGGACAGATCGGATTCGAATAAAGTGGTAATACGAGATACCTGCTGGCAGCATACCTTCAGGAAGACCACCAAAACGATAGAGGGACAGCTGGTCATCCATATCCTAGGAGCAAGAGCCGAAAAGAACAGGCACATTCCTAACTTTAGCAGAGGAAGAAGAAGAAGACGTGTTTGTATATTAATCATTAGTAAATTAGACTAACAGTATGGTCATTTTTTCCGGTATTTTAATCATAAGAATTATGTCACACAATGAGACACAATTGGTGTACACATTACGTGAATTGTATCGGCTAAGTCTAAGCTATACCTAAACATTTTATTTTTCTTTGGTTTTCGATGAAAGAAAAGTGTTTTAGGAACAATCGTTGGACCAAAAAGTCTTAAATTTTCCCGGAAAATACCTCTATTTCCCAAAAGAAATCATCCATCGTTCCTGACGGCAATCGTCCCCGGTGAGAAATGTTCCGGGAAGAATTAATGGGTCAGACACTGGGGTAGTTTATCGACCATCCCCTAAATATAAATTATGGTTCAAGCCTCCTTACTATCGTTACTGTGAAAGCAGCTAATACTTTACATTTATTTGACGAAATAATAGTCATTATTCTGTTTTGACGACTCCACTTAGTTAACATTATCAGAATTTCATTATCATCACTGACCTTTGCTGGGTCATGGTTTCTTCGAGAATTTCCTACATTCTCTATAATTTTAGAACTCTATGGGAAATACGTCTTTGAGGACATCTCTCCACGTAGTTCCTTCCTTTCCGAGCTTCTGTCCTACTACTGATCTTATGTTCAGCAAAAACTTGTGTCATCCTTTTTTATGTCTCTGACGTATTTGTCAGAATTGACCTAATAAGCGTTTTATATACTAAAATTTTAGTATATCTTAACAACACTAGAGATTGGATTTAATTACATGTCTTTATTATGTTTTTGGATCTCTTTTGTTGTATTATTTTTTGTTAGTAGGTATCCTAGTTACATAAATTTTATACGGAATAAGTTTGTAGATTTGTTGGAAGCAGTTAAAAACTGTTTACCTATTTGGACTTCTGTTAATTTACTTCCAAACCAATATTCTTGGCAGATCTTTCAAGGTTCAAACCCTCAGGAATCTTTGCTTCAGGGATAATAATAGTCGTTAATTGAAGATTTTTTTGCGGTATTGTGAAATTTAAGCTTAGGGTGTGTAGAATATAATCTTGCATTAAAATTATGTAAAATTTTCAAATCTATTTATATTTACAAAATAATTCTCAGATAATTCAAATGTATATGGCATCAGATGTTATAAAAACGTGAGAATGAAAATAAGTCGTTTAGCAAAAAAAATATTACAATATTGTATTCAAGTTCATTGAAAAAAATAATGTTATTATGTGTGTTTTGAAAATCAAAAGCCCGAAGACAAAAAACACCTTTCTTGTTATCGTGATAAGCCGCCTCGTTCGGTATTTTTTTTATATCAAAATTTCATATTCAAATTTAATACTAAGTATAGAGGCACATAATCATAATTCGGCCACGGCTCTGAATATACAGCGGACGGTTCCAGGTTCGAGTGTTGTGGGGTTCGCCTTATTAAAGCGGTGGAAACCAAATTGTAGGTCTAACCACAGAAGTAATCGATTTTGCTTGTTTGGGGTACCGGGTGGTGGCGAAATATCGTAAGGTATCTTTTTTCTAAAATTTTTAAATCTTCATATTAATTGAATCAATTAATTGATATTCTCTTAAAATTTTGCTGGTATACCATTCTTTTGGCATAAGCATGTGCTAAGTAACTGATTATAAATTGAAGAATTACCTTATTTTTGGTATTATCTGAAGTATTTGAATTATCTTATTATGGTAGATAGAATAAAGAAAAGAGTGCTGAGATGGTTTGGTCACGTGGAACATATGAGCGAGGAAAGGATGGTTAAGAAAATATATGAGGCGAGTATTGAAGGCAACAGAAATAGAGGGCATCCGCAAAAAGTCTGGCATGATCAGATACTACAAGTATTTGAGGATGGCCCTGTTAAAAGCCTCAATGACCGTAGAACTTGTATGAGAAGATGTACGAATGTAGCCGAAGCAAAAGTGGTGTGTCAAGATAAAAGAATATGGCGTTTTATACTCTCTGTCTACCCCTGTGGGAAAACGGCGTGATGGTTAGTTTGTTATCTTATTATTCAATCAATCTTCCCTCGTGTAAGAGAGTTCTTGCTATATTAACTTCGTATCATTTTACCGTGATTAGGCAGAAGAGATAGAAGGTTACATTATTTTTTACCAAAATCTTCTACAAAAAACGTAAAGAAAAAGCAATTGAAAAGAGACGCAAAAGATATCGCAAAAATGGACAAAAATATTTTTATTTGACAAGCAACATTAATATCTCGGACGTGTGATGGGACATCCAGAAGTGCGAGACCGTGCAGCTCATGATGCAGAGAAAGGTTGCCGGAAGTTGGGGTCCTGGAAGAAGAACATCCTGGTTGAGACAGTGCTTTAGCCAGCCCACTAAAGAGCTATTTTGGACCAAAGTAAATAATGTGATGATAGCCAATATCCATTGAACGGATACGACACAAGAAGAAGAAGAAGAATAAGTATCGACGAAATACTATTGCTTGTGTTCTTATTTTATTTTTATTTTTCTGAAATATTAAAATTAATTGTAACTCTCAAAATACCAAGCAAACACCAATGGCATAAAATTATATATAAATAAAACACATACATAAGACCACTTGTAAGTATACACTAATAGTTTCGAGAACTACAAATGTTCTCATCTAGACATCTACAGGTGAGAATATAAACTAATAAGCATTGTGTCATCATCATCATCATCTTCTTCCCCTTGTCCTAGTAGGGTCGAGGGCCCAAAGACTCGACAAGGTGCTTTCATGATCCCTTGTCTTGCGCTGCTTCTGCTCGAGTTAACCAGTAGACCCATTCTGTTTTCAAATAGTATTGTAATAAGATAAAATATCTTAGATACTGATTTTTTAATTTATTTCTCAATTACTATTTTTTTATTATTATTTATTATATTCATATCATAGTATATAATTTCGTGAATTCAATAATACATTCATACATTAAAACATTTTTACTCGTCATAAAAGAGCTGACGCTCGTGCTTGTAGGAGGAGTCACCACATTGGTTTATTTCACGATAAAGATGATATTTTTATTGATTTTTTTTATGTATTATTTATTTTATTGGTGATGATTTTATTTAATATAAATTAATCATGTCATTCCACAAAGTAAATCGTCTCTGTATATATAATTAATCCTATGTGACATTTTAGTACATTCTGAGATAAACGAATGAAACAGAATGTTAGTAAACTTAGTAAAAACCACTACCAGTAGTGTAGTGTGTGATAGTGGTTTTTACTAAGTTTACTAACATTCTGTTATTACGTCTAATCACAAAGTGAATGCTTTTATTAATAATATCGAATGAAACTGTTTTAAAAAATAATGGCACAGACTAGATTTATAAAAATTATTTTTAATAATTACTAGGCAAACTTTCCAGATGAACGGCAATGTTTTTTAGTAAATCTCCATTATTTAAATGAAAAATTGACAAATTGATTCGTTCACCTCAGAATGTACCAAACGGCACATTGGCATTATTACTGCATATACAGCGACGTAATGCCAAATCAATAAATAGCATAAAAGTATCCTTTCATTAAAGCCTATACCGGGGCCATTAAACGATTTGTATTTGTTTTATTTCATTTAATAAAGTACGCTTTACTTAAACCGCATCACGAATGTGTCTTAACTATACGCGAGGGGGGACACACTCCCGCCGTGTCCCAGTCACCTCGCCCGAGGAAGGGGCTTAGTTCATCTCTGTCCGACGAGGGGGGCGAGGGGGGCGCAGCGCCGTGCAGTCTGTTGGCGGTCACCCGGTGGGCCCGGCCGCCGACGGGCAGCGCGGAACTGGTTTGAGAGACGAGATGACATGTGGTGACGGCGATCGGTAAAGCCGCGGCTGCCCGGGGGCTCCGCCCACAGAGAACGACAAAATTACACACTTATGTGCATTAGACGTTGTTCGCGGCGCGACAGCGCGCTCGTTGCGCCCTGGCAGCGAAATAATTCATTTAATATAATTAATAAAAAAAGTAACCCATAAAAACCAACCTTTCTCATTTTTGGGTTTCGTGTCTACCGTATGCGTCGGAATCTCCATACATCTTGCTGAATTGTATGAAAAAAATCATTAAAAATTTGAAAAATCAAAAAATAATTACAACTTTTTTTGATCGTCGTCACGAGTCTACTCGCACAGTTTCAGCTCGATTGGATCACGGGAAAAGGGTTAAAAACCGATCCAAAGTTTTTTCGTCCGACAAGCAACCAACCAACAAGACGCTACGAGTTAAAAGAAAGGGAGTAATAAACTTAGTTTTCACCACTCTTTTATATTGAAAATATCAACATGTTTCAAGGTCTATGGCCTCTTCGTCAGGATACAATTGTATACTAACAAAAATTAAATTAAATCGAAGTACCTATAGACAATCAAAATATTTAAAAAGTTATATATGGAAAATGAATAGTAATAAAGTACCTGCTTAACATGATGAAATAAATTTAAAAGATAACTATTTGTAAAAAGGACCTAATTATTTATAATATTCAATTTACTATTAACACTTCTTCGTATTTCAGAAATTTCTAACTTATCAAACTGTAATTCTGTATAATTAGTATTTAAAATTTGTAAACCCTTATTAATATTGAAAGAATAATCCATAGCCAAAAGATGGTTAGGAAATTCAGAATAATTATTGACGAAGGGGCCATAGGCCTTGAAACATGTTGATATTTTCAATATAAAAAAGTGGTGAAAACTAAGTTTAATTTATTAATTACGTTTATAATGTCATCACAAAATTATTTTGCTATTTTTGTTTAATAAAATTAATGTTTTCTTCGAAGAAATCAACCGGCGGTTGATTTTTGAGCATGCTCATTGCTAGCAATGAGCGTACACACATGCTACTAAATAGTAATAGCTCAAGAAGCTCAATACTGCGCATGCTCACGTGCCACTAATGAGCATGTGTATCAGTATCTTTGCTGAATTTTATTTTTTTATTTAGCATATCTTAGAGATGTGTATCATCTGTAAAAGCATAACATAAGCAGACAAACAAATTGGTGCTGACTAGAGATGGTGTATAAATTTAATATATTTTTTGCTGCCAAGGTGCGGAGAGCGGAGTCTGAAATACCTGTCACCCGTATTAAAACAGGTATCGACGAGTTCTGTCGCACCGATATTATCGTTTGATATTGGCTCGGGGGCCTGCAGGGGTCTCATTATTCAATACAGCACTTCGTGACATCCGTCTCCCTCGCCCCTCACCCCTCGCCATCGCGAGATGAGATCCTCAAACGGATGATTCCAGTTTTCGTGGCTGGACCAGTGTCCTGTTCTACGCAATAGCGAGAGGCGCAAAGTGAGAAATAATATCTACGGAGCTCTAGAACATCGTGTGCATGTCCGCATTTGTATATGCACGCGAAGGTGGGCAAGGTGACAGGTTCAAAGAGTACAGTAAAGAGTTGATTAAAAAAGTAACCCATAAAAACCAAGTTTTTATTATACTCCCTTTCTTTGTAAAATATAACAACAATTAAAGACGAATTAAAACATGTAACATAACACTAAACTTAGTGATTTAATATATTTCTAAAATGTCAGATGTTTTGAGCTTTAATAAGACACTTCATGCTTTGAAGGTTAAATTCTAAAAACATTTTTCAGTCAATTTAGATTTTCGACATTCCTAGTGAAGTACCTATTATGTATACCGACGGAGTAATTCAAATTTAGAAAATATTCCGCGACGTTATCGGGCCGCCGTTGCTAGCGATCAAACTTTTCTAATGATTCCAATTTGGAAAAACCAATAAAATTTCTAAAAATCCGAAATTATACTATATAATTAATTTTTTTTAACGAAAATTTGATAGATCTTCTTGATCGTCGACACGAGTCTACTTGCCAAGTTTCAGCTCGATTGGATCACGGGAAATGGGTCAAAAATCGATCCAAAGTTTTTGTTGACGGCAAGCAAGCAGACGGCAAGGCAGATAAAGGGAGTAAAAATATATTTTCACGACAGTCAACGTGGGCCTATGAGGGAGGTGCAGTGAATATACATATATATAATTATATATTATATATATAATATATATATATATACCTACGATGGATTGGTGTAGGAGTGAGAATTATCGATAGTATTATTTTGCACGCCTATGTACAATGCGGTTGAACTAGTCTACGAATATACGGCCTATTGGCTTCAGTTGCCACCCGAAGTTTAACAAATCTTCTTGGGGTAGCTACGAGAGGCCAAAATCTCAGCCGCGTTCTGAGGCTGCTCTTCTGGATCAAAATGGCATAAAAAATATTAAGAATACATTTTTTTTTAAATAGAGATGCGAACACAGAATACGTGTTACATCAATATTCTTACTATTTTCAAACTAAGCTAAATGCTCGTGCTATGAAAATAGGACTAACTTGAGTCCTATCCGCAAGACCAACAAGCCACTCTTGTTTGTAGAAGTATAATGCTTACCGTACGCACATGAATACACGCATGCTTTTTTCCAAGAACAATATAGTTAGGTTAGGTTAGGTTAGGTATGCACACCGAATACGTGTAACATCAATACTCTTACTATTTTCAAACTAAGCTAAACGCTCGTGCTATGAAAATAGGACTAACTTGCTAATCTAGAGTGAGGTTCGATCCCGCGACCTTTGGATCACGAGGCAAGAGTCCTAACCACAAGTCCACCAAGCTACTTTATATTATATTATCTCTAGGAGACTCTGTAATCTTGTGGACATGACAGTCATATGACTTCTAATACCAGAGGATCAATTTCTGGCTAGATCGCAATATGTACATTGCACAATCTGTATGATTTTCTCAGGCCTAGGTGTTGTTTTTGTTTTGTGATATGCTTTGTTGCAGTAATTGGGTCGCACGGTCTATTGTGACGATAATTTTTTTGAAAAAATATGTATTTGATAGGCTCTCAGGTCACAGTAAAGGGCTTACAAGGGATATATTTTCGCGGCATATCGGGGGGAGAAATAATTGTGTTATTGGGAGAAATTGGTGTAATGTAAATTGGAGGATTATTGCCTACTTATAATTCTATAAAGAGTTTCTAGAATCTTCATGAATAAAGGTTGTTAAGAATTCTAGAGAGAAGACGATATTTTCTTATGAATTTGATATTTTTAAAGCCGTATTCTTTTATTTTTCAAAATTTTCTTTTAGTTTTATTTCATTTGAAAAAATTGTCTTATGTAAACACTCTATCCGGGAATGGCGAGTTATCCAATTTCGTCACGACAGCTTTGTTTAATAACGTAAATTTTTCGACGTTATATGTAGTGTCTTTTTAATTTATTAACAGACACATTAATAAATTTTTTAAAGCAATCCTCTTTTTAATTGATTAATAAATTTATTAATAACTCACTTAACTTTGTTCTGAAACTGCAGCATCACAATAATAATGTATTTTCTTTAATGCAAAATATAACAGACGTGAATATTTGATTAAGTGTGCCATAACAATCAATTTTATATCAATTTTATAATAAAAAATATTTTTTCTTACATTAGGAGTGATATCACCTTAACCTTATCACAAAAATCGAAATACTTAAAATCATTCACAGACTAGCAATTGGCGAAATACAAGATGAAGACATAAAATTACACAAAATACACGAAAAACACCAACACAACTAGAATGGCTCTAAACTATCAAATAACACACGCCAAAACAAAAACAGGACAATCCCGACTAATTTGCAACGGATTAAAACTATACAACGACCTGCCACAACAGACCAAACAACTGACCACTGACAAATTCAAATCAGCTGTGACAAAAATGCTAAAACTCGGCCAACTATAATAAAAAGACTTTGTATCTAAATTATATTATTATTATTTCTTATATTGAATTATGTAAAAATGTTATCCATACACCTTTTAGATTTCCATTATATTTGGGGAGGGTGTGTCAAATCAGTCACGGATCCGCTGACAAAATCACAAAAATGCGTCATGCGTATAATCACAAAGAAATCTAGAATTTTTCCTTCAGATGATTTGTTTGTAATATTTAACGTTCTTGACCCGAGACAATTATACCTTAAAACCATACTTATAAAATTCCACAAGGACAAGGTAAATTTTAATCGTACACAACAAATACGGGTTACAAAAACAAAACAAAAAAGGCTGGCAAATACAATTAATTTCGAGGTACCTAAAAGGAAAACGTCTTTTGGGCAAAGACAATTTAATTTCACTGCCCCGCTTGTTTTTAACAAGTTACCTAATGAAACTAAAGAAATAACTCTACAAAAACCTTTTAAACATCATAATAATAAGTTTATAAAAATATCAGGTAGAAGGTATGCTGAAGAAGTGATCCGCCCTTGACCTCTTAATTGGTAAAAACTGATTTTTATATTTTAAAGTATACTATTATATAATATTTATTTTTGTAACTACTTAAATTCTTATCTTAATTTTGCATGTGTATTTTCTTTTCTTTTTTTTTCTCTTAGATCTAGGTATTCCTATGATTTACTATAAATTCTTATCTTGATTTTGTATGTGTACTTTCTTTTCCTTTAATTTTCTTTTAAATTTAGA
The DNA here is from genome assembly GCA_016648135.1 of Agrypnia vestita. Lineage (NCBI taxonomy): Eukaryota > Metazoa > Arthropoda > Insecta > Trichoptera > Phryganeidae > Agrypnia > Agrypnia vestita. Next base: position 101,028 of record JADDOH010009415.1, read on the forward strand.
TTTTTTAATTGTCAATTTTTATTACTACATAAATACCTTATGAGAATAACTGCCACAGAACAGGTTTTTACCTAGTGTGGCAGTTATTAGTATCTTGTATTAACTAATGTTAATGTAAATAAACAATAAATAAATAAATAAATAAATTTTAAATAAAAAAAAAACAAGATGCCATTTAAAATTTCCACCCGTTGAGAAAATCCCACGCATGGACCAGCGCAAAAAAATCTTTACAATACTATCCGTCATTTTGGACGCGCTTGAGCTTTGTCAATCGGCCTTCGGGCGGCGGTGTCGAGAGCGACCTCTGGGTCCACGTGTCGCGTCAGAGCTGTCGCCCGTCGTGACTGGATCGAAAATAATGCTCGCAGCGGTCTTCCGCCACGACGCTTCCAAATGCCAGACCGTAATTGGCTGTAATCAACTTTAAATTGACCCGGGCCTTGACATGGGATATTTTGCGCGCACAAATCTGACCAAAAAACTTTACAATATCCTTGTGGCTCTTGTGTAGCCGCGACGGAGACAATGTAAAACGAATGTGTTTGGCATTTTATTGTTTCAGTTGTTAATATACTAGCTGTGCCGTATATTTTTAGTACACTGTTTGGATCGTCAAAGAACTTTCGCGAACCTTCTAGAACATTCTCCTTCCAAAAATTTATCGAATATACAGGAACCTTCTAGACACACCGACACATTCCGCCACTCAGCTTAGAACCTTATAGAACTTTCGGGAATTTTCTAGAACCTTCTCCTTCCAGAACGTTCTTGAGCAGGTTTTTCCGGAACCTTCTAGACTCACCGACACAGTCGGCGCGCCTATTTTGAAGCAATTTGAAGCATTTGCGGCCTTCCTATAACAAAAAAATGTGCTAGAAAGCATATTTTAGTCACCCACTCCCACCCATGCACAGCCACTCCCACCAAACTCGCATATTTTCGATGTGACATCAAGGGCTATCCACCACCACAACGGTGGGTGGTTGTGGCTGGTTGTGGAGAAAACTTGGCGGGTAGAAAAACACGGGTTTCTTTATATATATTGATTGATTGATATACATATTTTTTATTTTTATTTATTTTTTTATTTATTAGAGACACTAACAGGATAATAGGTATATGATACTCTGATAATAAAACATTATAAGTGAAGAACATGCCCATTATCCCAATAACAAGTGTCTTCGGCACGCTCTAGCAACATGTAAATTTGCATTTAAGTATAATTTTACATGTACATTTATGTGTATTGTATATTGATATATTGATTGAGTTTATTCTAGTCTATCAGATTATTTTGCCACTGACCAAAAAACTGCCCAAAATTTTGAGACGATTTTAGCGTAGGTCTACAACAATGAGTTAATAATATGTTTAAATGAGATAGCTTACATGCTGATAGACAAAATTGTAAGGACGTCTCGATAATAAATAAAATTGACACAGGCAAGTGACCGCAGATTAGTTAGGGTATTTTTTAGAGTAAATACAAGAATGGAAATGAAAACTTTGACATACAGAAAAATTCACACAATACCGATATTAGATGTCTAGAAACAAAAGCGCTTTTCAAAAAACACTTGTAGAAAAAATAAAAGGAGAAAAAGATCTGATACAAATAGAAGTAGACACTTTAACAATAAATAAACATCAATTATCCAAACATCTACCAAAAAGATTTCATATAGACAACAGAAAACCAACAGTAAATTACCAAACAACACACTCAAACTAATTGAAAAACGTAAATATCTTTCTAGAGACTCTCATGAATATAAGCTCCAACCTGTAAAGATGTCGTTACTTTCTCATATAAAAAATAGCTTCGTCTCTGTAGACATCTAAAATATATATCTTGATTGATGATGTCACCTTGGAGATAAAATCCAGTATTGTATTGTTGAAAAATTTTAACGTATTAAAAATATTCTGAAAAAGATATGTAATAAATGTTTGAGATAGTACGATACAAAATTTGTTTTATGTATAGGGCAATATTTTCATCCGTTGCCATGGCTCTGGCATGGTCCTAAAATTTATAAAAATTGGAAGGCACTACTACAAAAGATCAAACTCAACTTCGTGTAACTTCCGTAATAAACAGCCTGAGATGGGGCTTGAACCCCGGGCCAGCAAACCCGAACCGGCCGCTCTATGCACGTCGCCACGACCGCCTCTCGATGGACCTCTAAAAGTATGATATTAATATGTTTTACGGCTTGGCTTTAACCCGTCATTTTTGACGGGTCGAAGCTAGTTTCTCGAATAAAAATGCGCATCGCAGGTAGGTGAGTGGGGTAAGTACCAAGTACCGCTCTCAATTCCACATTCCGTGTAATATGTTACCAACAGAGCCTCCGCGCGGTGGAGGCGCTCGTGGTGAAACGCGGAATGACGTCATAAACTACGCTTGGCGAGTACCTACTTGCGGTGGACACTTGACGTAGTTAGCGGCATTAGTAATTTACGGTGAACTCAATACGAATTATTGACTTTGGTCTGAAGAGACGCAATAAATATGTCGAGATGATTATAATTTACGTCGCTGTGTCGTTGGTAATTTATTGACAATATTTAAAAGAATTGACATCGTAAAGTATCTCAGAATCACGATATGTGTCACACGTCGCGTGGACGATCACCAACTAGATTCAGTGACCTAATAATGTTACGCCACGGGTACGCATGCACATCTATTCCCAGGCTTTCATCAGATGTGTAGATGTACAATCTTTTTCATCCTCTCTGGAAACTCGAGAAAAAATCAACTGTCTATATATTTTCCAGAAGTTAATACTTGGGCGACGAGATGAATATATGTAATTTGATAAAAAATTAAAGATATTGTTGGTACTTGGTAATATCGAAGGCAAGGGGTAAGATTCACCGCAGCCTTACTATGCAGCAGGACCGTAAATTATTTATTTATTTATTTATTCACGCTCATTATACCCGTAAACACCAACATAACGAGACAACGTGCGTCGTACGCATGGCTTACACATAATAATTCAATTGTCTTTCTTAAATGGAAAGAGGTTTACATATATGTATATATCAGACGATATGTTAAGGATTCGGGTATATTCCAATTGGTTTACATTATCTAAAAAATCAACCATGGCAGCTATTCGTAACATTGTACACTTCGTCAGAAAATATTCATATTATCCTACTATGTGTCGTACACATCTACATCTAAGATACTTCGTCCCTCCAGATGGATACCTTTGTTCAAATTTTAAGTTAATACTAATATTTCCGCTACATTGATAGAAATATTGACATTTCGCAGATGTCTGGTCATAGAAACGTCACGTATATTTTGTGCTGAAATAACAATTACTATTATGAAACAACAATAATAATGTTGTTTTCCTGTTCCATTTACTAAGTATTTTTACTAGCTGCAACCTGTCAAAAATGAGGGCACTTTTATAAAGCGGTACCTTAAGAATAAGTATTTATTAATTTAAAAAAAAACAAATAAAATAAAAAAATAAGATAAAAAAATTATACTTTAAAGAAGTTACGGACGTTACATGAAGTTATGAAGGACGGACGGACAGACAACGAAATTATTATAATTGGGATTGCACTCAATACTAATGTATGTACATACTCGGTAAGCACGGCCACGCATTGTTCGAATTATAATCGAGAACCAGGAAGGTGTCTTTGTATTTCAACGGGCGATGAGTTATTATCGAAATATTTTCGGAATCGATTCCAGGGGTAATTTGGGAGTAATCTTGTCATTATTGCCAATGACATGGCATTAGACTTGACACAGCTTCTTGCGACACGGGCAGCTGCGGCTCGGGCGGAGGAAATTGGGCGGTAGCCCGGAGCGACTGCTTTTATGGGACGCAAAATTACATAGAAAAAACACTTATTTTTTAATGGGTAATAAAAACTTTTTCTTCTGTAATAGGCACCATCAATCAGTCTTATGTAGATGCATCTCTCGGCGTTTTATATCGAAGCCTGCGTGCATGCGTTACAATTTATTTATTTGGCATGTTGCCCACAACGGTTGATTAGACGTACCTGATTCTTAGTTTAACGATGATTGGTTAGTAATTGATTAGTAACATAAAAACTTAGCCACTAAATCTCTGACACGATGATTATATAGACTAATTGTTTTTTTTATATATATACAGACAAAAACAAAAAAACAAAAATAAAGACAAAGTAATCTATGGTGTTATTCAAGGATCAATAACGGGACCTTATTGGGATTGCTAAGAATATATAGGATATAATTTATACTTCAGATAATAACAACCGGATAAGGAGTAGGTACACCTAATGTGTAAATTTTAAAGTAAATTTGCACCTTTGTTTCAATAGAGTGCACCAATTCCCTTTATATTTCCCTATGCTTGATGCAAAGGACATTGTAATATTAAATAAATAAATAATAACATGCATAAACGATCTATTTTAGTAAATTTTTGGTGGCAAAATAAAACTGTTCTCTTACGTGAAAATTATATGAGTAGGCAGTAAGCGTGTAGACAAACAATTGTCTCAGATGGAATACTGAAAAACTGAAATTACCAAACGAAATACTTATAAAATTGACATAACAATACCAATAAAAAAAAAAATTAAACACAAATACATAAAATACCGTCAATTTATAGATGAAGACCTCAAATCAAAATGGAGAAAATGAGACAGAATAATTGAAATTGGACACTAACCCACCAGTGTACTTCCATAAATACATGACAAAGAAAATTTAAAAAAATGATATATGAGGCATAGTGAATAAATTGAATACATGAAACCTTTTAAGGAACAGAAAATATAATTTGTTTTGTGTATGATTTAATATAGATAATAATCTAATAAATTAAGTTGGGTTAGGGCAGTTTCGTTAAAATATTACAATTTTTTTTTTAAATCTAACGCGATTAAAATGAATCGAATAGTAGGTACCTATATATTACATATGTCGGCTTCGGGACGGTCTCATTAATGTCCGTTAGTTAAATTTCAGACTAAATAAACAGAAACTACAGAATAATACCAACACCAATTTTTTCGTCTTGTAACGATTCGTTAGTCAGATTTTACCGAGGGCCCATACCGACTGTCGAACTACCAGTTGCCCGTTCGTTGGTTAAATGGTATGATAGTTTGACGTATTATTTTTTAAGGTTTGGTCAATTTTTAGTTTCATGACATGAAACTGACATGCTTCATGCTGTTTGTGTAAAATTTAATACATTGTGCCTTCAGACTTTAGATAGTAATGTCGAGCTATTATTTATATTCAAGTTCTTTGGATGATAACAAACGAGAGAAAGATTTTGTGTTATGTTTCGTCTCTGGCAGTTCTAAAACCATGCACAAGAGCAGTCAAATGTGGCGATTTCGGACGGTTAAAAAGTTTTATAATACGAGCATGCGTAATATTTATTAACGAATGACCATCCGTTAGTTAATTGTTGATATACTAACTGATATTTGAACTTTTAAATGCCATGATCGTGTTTACACGCCAAACCGTGTGCGTTTCATTGTTGTATATTTCAACTCAATCTACTTTTTTTGTTTTGTTTGTGGATGACAATTTCCAGAATTTTATAGATGATTAAACATTATAATATTGATCTGAAACCTACCACCAATCAGTGTGATAATATTTTTTTTATTCTGCCATTTAAAAGGGTAATGCTCTGACGAGATTTGGTGCGTCAGAATTTTTGACAATTCCCATGTTAGCCAATGCACATTGATTCCGTTGAAGGTCTAAGATCTGTTTCGCTCCTGCTATTGGTCGACAGATGCCTGAGAAAACAGCCTCATGAGTCTCAACCTTGAACAGACCGACTGGTGAGTGACTTCAATTGATTTATATAATCCGATATGTTCGCACACAACACACCTGTCTCTGTATATGGCAGCATACATTGGACCTGTACATGTGTGTGTGACGTGAGCACTCTGAATGGGCGATTGTCTAATTATGTCCCATTGATTGGGGACAAGTACCCCGCAGCAAAAAATTCTAAGTGTTAAAATAACAACTTGATGACTTATGCATATCTGTTTACTCAGCTTTTCTGTTGGTAGGTTCTGTTACACGCAAGATAAAAATGTACAGAGATAAAAGATTCTAAATTCGTTATTTTTATGAGATATTTTTTATTAAATGATTCCCATTGCATTTGTCAAAGACAAATTAATAATGCAGTTAAAGTATTCATTTTTGAATAAATAAATTCGTTCGTAAGAAAAATGTTTAAATTTAATTTTCTTCCAAATCGAGTCTCTTCCGAGGAAAAAAAACATGTGATAAAACGCGACTTATTTGCTAAGACATTTCACATTTTAGAAGTATTTCATTTGAACTTTTCATAATTGTTTCAAAGTTTAAAAGCTAATTGTAATGTGTAAATAGTGATTGATATACATAATCATAATAGGTACTAGAAATAGGAATATAATTAGATTACCATATAAGAAAAAAGTGTATACACACAATTGTCTAATGTACAGAGGTGTAAAAATGTATAATGAGATGCCAGAAAACATGAATAAGATAAATAAGATTAATGATTTTAAAAACAAATGCCTATAATTAATGTATAAATAGTATAGAATTGTAGAAAATAAGATGTATTATATATTGAATTATAGATTATAAACTGCAATATATTATATGTGGGGTATGAAAGCAAAGCAATATCCAAAAAAAAAAAAAATATTTTAAATGCAGCCACCGATGATTACTAATTGAGAATGTACTGAATTCTAGATTTTATGTATCTATCCCTTACAAAATCATGTTTCCTTTAAATTTATAGACTATATTTCCTACAAAATCTCAAATTCATTACATTCTGGATGTAATTATCGTCGATGACTGCATTTAATTTTTTTTTCGACATTGCTGCCTTTGCTTTTATACCACACGTATGATGTATAAATGTAAATATGTAAGTTATTATAGATAGTACATTAACTAATTGATTGTACAATATATAATGCAAAATAAAATAAAAAAATATACGGGGATGTCATATTAAGTAATAAGTAGAAATAAATAAAAATATTAATTAAAAGTAATTTTTTAAACATGCCAGACGTAACCCTAGTTTGTGTACCAAAGAAATTCACGTTAGTTCATGTCTATATATATTTTAGTGGTCTATGATTACACGTCATGCAGTATTTTACATGGATTTTTTTGTGGGTTTTACATACATTTGTGTGTCTATTTTTTCTTCTTCATCTTAAGTTATTTTTCTGCCCATCTTTGAGCATAATTGAGCTCCCTCTTCCATCGATCTCTGTTTGGTCTAGTTCTCATCCATGCATGGCCAATATTTATTTTAACAACCTCTCCTTCAAATTATCCGACCATGGTCGCCACTGTAAGATCCTCCAGGTCAATACATTGTCTTACATCTACGTGCATACTAGCTGTAACCCGTAAAAAATGACGGTACTTTTACATGTCGGTTCCTAAGGAATAAGTATTTATTTATTTATATAGAAAAAGAAAAAGAAAAGAAAAGAAAAAAATACTATACAGACGTTATATGAAGTTACGACGGACGGACGGAGAGACAGACAGACAGATGGAACGGACGGAAAGACGACAAGCGAAATTATTATTTTCTTCGTGTTTAAAGATCTTGTAGAATTCACTAGAAGTCCTAGAACAGTCACTGGGAATTCACCTACGTTTCGTAGGTACGTTTTATCGTCTGGATTGTAGTAGGGATAAAAAGTTTTAAAAAATTGATAAAATGGCCCAATTACTGTAGCAATAGATACGACGAAACCACCCAGGTCTTAGAAAATTACATAGATATATTGTAGTCTCGCCGAGAATCGAACCCGAGAGTCTCGTTTTAAGAAGCCAGTATCATTATAGGACTGCCTTATAGGAATACGAAATTAAATTATTTCAAATAATAATATTTCATGCAAGGGACTAAGAAATACAAATTTCTCACAGGAAACAGCGAAATTCGATCATTTTTGCAGTTGATTTCAAATGTCAAACTACGCGACCATCTTACATTGACGTCTTGTATTATAAATATTATTTTTCATTCACGGTATGTCAATATCATCACGAGGTGCTAGAGAGAAAAAGAACTGCACATAATCGAAGATTTATCAATACTCTGAACATTTGGACATGCCTGAACATTAGAAACAACTTGAACGAACTGGAACACACGACAAATATACCAGAACGTTCGGGGGAGAACATTTTCTATAAAAAGGGAGCGGACGATTCAGTGCGAGTGTTGGTGACTAGTGACCAGCGATTAAAGTACCAGAGTAATCACCTGCGTGCGGAATATTTTGAGTCAGCGAACCAGTGCAACAAGAAAAAACGTAATAAAGTGTTCTACAGACAAGGTTCTCAAGTGCCTATTGGTGCGAATCACGACATAGTGTTACGTGACTTTTGTATAAAATAAAAGTTTAATTAATACCCGTGACGATATGCACTAATCGTAATTATCAATTAAAATTTTTCTTAATTTATACGCGTTTTTTTCACATCAGAAATTTAATGAAATCGTTACAAAAACGTGTTGACTAGCACCGACGACACACGACAAGAAAAAAATTTATGACAACGAATACACAAAAAACGCAATACTACTTCAATTATCGTTTCATGGATTACGATAATATACCGGTAAGATCCAAATTTTAAGCTTGATTGGTTCATGCTATCAAAAATCAAAAATACCTTTATGACACCATTCAGAACGTTAAATTTCGATAAGTTTTTCGGAGACGTTTTCTACTTTTTGAATGCATAACACGAGTAGATATTCAAAATAGGTTGAAAATAATTGTATAATTGATTGTAGAAATGTGTCTGATTTTTCAACTAGTCCTTCCGCAAAGCGAATAGATAGTGCGCTTTTGTACATGTACCAGAAATCAATAGATAATTTATAGTTTCGAGGCGTTAATATGGCATATCCGTCATATTAAATAAAGATATATTATTTCAACATATATGCACAATCATTCTCTAGATGAACGTATCCAAGACAAAACAATTTATTAATAGTGCAGTCAGTTTTTGACCTTCAAAGAATATAATTATTAAAAACTTGAAGTAATCAGTCTAATAAAATTCAAAGCATAATTGATTAAACACAGGGACCATATCAAGGTAATATTTATTACCATAATATATATTATGTCATTTTTCTTAATAATTTTTTTTTTTTAAAACATATAAATAAAAAATAATAGCCTTACTTGTAACCTCGCTTCGCAGCAGTCCTCCAACTGTTTCTACCGGCTCCTCCAAGGGCGGCCTCTTGGTCTTCTGCCTTCTGGTCTTGCTTGGAATATCCGCTTTGGCAGTCTTTCTGCTGGTATTCGCAACACCTGGACTTTGAAACAACATTTTAAAATACTGCAACTCCTGAAAAAAAAACACTTTTGATAATTAACCTGCAAAATCCACCAAAAATAGAAAATCTAATTAGCAAAGTCATTACTCGTTCACAAAGTCGGTTATTAAACAAATACCAAAATCAATAATTTTAAGCGCCTATTAAGATTTTTAACTCACTATCATCCTAGCTCTTGCCCAAACAGTCGGGTTAACTCGTCCTGTTTTGGGCAGGATTCAAGACAGAAGGCTCTTGAGAATGAATAGTGTTATCTATTCGAAACGTCGGGAGTGTAAAAGTCCTTTTCGGGACTATGTGACGCGGGATTCCCCAGAAAATAATTCGTTATAATTATTTTGAAAAAGACAACATTCGTTCAATATTTAATTTATTTTTAATTCAATGTTGCGACGCAGAATAATGTTCACTTGTAATCTTAGAACGATGTATGTGTATATAAATATATAAACTTTGTTGTTAACAACTATGGCGTTCACTTCAACTCACCCGTCTAGTTCTTTCTCGATGGTTGCAGTTACTACAGTACGTCAAACAAAGTCAGTAATAAATAATAACAACAATCAAAACACGGTGTTTGTTTTTATATTGTTCACAGCGCAACGTTTGTTACCAACAAAAAAGTGAGAATCGACTCAAATAAACAAGTTTGTTTTTTTCCTCTCTTTCCACGGCGATGCAGTCAGCATCACGGAGCGGCGGACCAGGCTCTCTGGTCCATGCTCTACACGCTGCATAAGTAAGGTCTCAAAAATATTGATTTGTGATTACCATTCCGCGCCGGGTCCGGGCTCCGAACGTGAGGTTCGTTTGTGATTTTGGACCCCTAATCAATACCAAATGATGGGTCCTAGACCTGTTATTTAAAGTGATTTGTGAGCCTTGACGAGCATCACCAATCTCGTGGACGTACCAGCACTGGAGGTACGTGCGTTTTTTGCTTTGTAATGACCGTAATGGTGATTACCGGAGACCAAAATAGATACAATATTTGTTTCCTGGAAGGTGCTTTCGGTGGTGGTGCTGGGAAGAGTGTTTCTCTGAAAGGAATAAAACATTTCTTCGAAAGTGATAAACGACATTTATCAATTTGAGATAGAAAGATGCTGCAGCACTCGATGGTGCGATGGATGAAGTTTTGTTGCCTTACAAAGTGAAAAGAAAATCAAGTTAAAAGGAATCATATATATTATATGAAAGAAAATGTCCAGGTCTATTTTTTCATACACATTTTTAACTTAACATAACAACTTTCGCGTTGGCTGGACCAAATTTGTGGAATGAACTACCTTAATAAACAGACAGCTTCAAAAACAACTAAAGACGCATTTGTTTAGACAATCATATAAAAACCTATAGAATCAGACCTTCACAACACTACGTAATGTTTCCCACTCCTAGTATGCACTTCGCAAAAATATCCGATTCTTTTTAGCACTCCCAAATACTATAGTTTTAAATGTTAATTCCATTTTTTGCATATCATCTAGTGAATAAATACCTATGAAATAGTAAATAAGTATTTTTAGTCAATATTCAAGCGCTCTTGAGGTGAGTAGAAACTTACGAAAACGGCGCTATATAAATGAACCAACTATTATTATTAACAAAATTCTTGCTTTTAAATGTGGCCTGAAGTTCTTAGCTACGACTTTTATTTCATTTTTAATATGTAGATTTTCGTCAATCCGACATAAAGCTACAATTCGTTGAAAAATAACATTTATTTTACATTCAACTTATTTTACATTTTTACGAAACTACCGCGCAAGTATAAAGTGAATAGGTTCAAAGGCCAATGGAATATAATCACGACACACGACAGTCCTCAGCGTACCAAAGCAAATGCGGTGATTTGGCTAATGTTAATCGGTAAAATCGGTAGAAATTGTCTTTATTGAAATATTCAGTTAGTTAATTTGTTGACATGATTCAAATTAAAAAAAATTAATTAACATTAAAATAAAAGTTGTGTCACGAATTGAGGAGAATGAAAAAGATGTTAAATTATAAGTATCGCACGTAAAAGTGCGTGGACTCCGAGGTTAACGATGTCGTATTTTGGTTTTTACTTTGTACTTAGTTTATTCTAGCAATAGGACTCTAGATTAGTGACTAAGTGTATAAAGCTGAAATTTGGCCTCATAGAAATTTCTATGAGGCGAGTACAAAAAAAATGAAAATAGTAATTTTTTTAAGAATATTCGATTTATTTTATTAAAAATTTAAAACATAATATACAACAAAATTATAAATTTTTCATTTATTTTATGCTTGCTTTTATTTTTTTTAAATAATTTCATGCAAAATATAATTCTAAATCTATATCTACACCAGGCGCGTGCAGTGGGAACATTGAAGCATGACTTTTTTGTAAACGTTTATAATAGAAAAAAAATTGAAATCAAATATTTATACTACAAATTTTTATGATAGCTACATATATCAAAATATGAATACTATGACAACAATTGTGATAGAAATATTACGAAATATATGTTGTATTCCGATTTTTTACAGATAATCGGTTACGTAAAAGTCATGCTGCGATGTTCCCACTGCACGCCCCTGATCTATACCTACTTCTGAATCAAATACTTGCTAGCGTCGGTATGTATACCTATACAATACACACACAAGCGCCAGCAGTTAGCAGGTACAATGTGCATTTATCTGACTAAGTAATTAAGAATATTGAGAGAGTGAATATTATAATTATATTAAACGAGATGTTTATTTCATTACGATTTAGGTAGGTACTTAGTGAAAATTCTAGTTAAGTACCTACCTACAGATTATTTCAAAGTACTGACTGCTGACAGATGGGTTTCACATGACAAGAGTAGGTTGATTCTACCGTGGGATCGCTTCTAAATGCACCGCACTTAGTCAATTAATTATGTCAGTATTCGCTCAATCAGTGCCGTGACGCACCTGCCCGGGCAGCCAATCGCGGGCCGAGAAACCCGGCCGCGGCGGAGAGGGGGTAATTGTCACCGGTGTCACGTGACATAATAACGGAAAATGTGTCCCGGGGGGGCGTGGCGAGCGATGCACATGCGTACTCTACCTTTTCGCTCGGTGTCAGCGTTGATACGGTAATTGCAAACGACAATGAAGATACCCACCCACTCGGGTCGTTAGTTGCGTTCATTGTTTTTACTATGTATAGAAAGGCGTTATTTCGTCTAACGATAAGAAACGCCTTGTGATTAAATATGGACGGGAATTCGAGTTTCACTCGGGAAATCGCCAAGTTAGCTTTGTTTTCATAATACAGCCATAAAGTATTCATTTATAAAAAATAACCAATTCAGAGTATATGTATGTATACCTATAATATAAATGAAAATATTACTTATCATTTTTGAAGTAGATACTTATTACAATAAAGGTTAAACACTTTCTTAGCGGTCTTGTGGTCAAGGGTTTTAGCCTCAGGTATTAAGACTTTTAATATCTCAATATAAACAATAATTACATAGGTTTAACATAAATTTCAATCACATATTTTTTCAGATTATTTTCAAAATTTTCAAGAACACAATACTGGATTCTATCCCCAGGGGGATATCATCAATCAAGATATAATATAGATATCTCATAGAGACGAAGCTATTTTTTATGTAGAAAAGTAGGTATGGAAGTCTTTTTACTCCCTTTCTTTTAACTCGTAGCGTCTGCGGTTTGTTGTCTGCCGGAAAAACTTTGGATCGATTTTTTACCCTTTTCCCGTAATCCAATCTAGCTGAAACTTTGCAGGCAGACTCCTGATGGCGGTGAAAATAATTGAATAACACATTTTCGTTTAAAATTTCTTAATAATTTTCGAATAATTTTGGATTTTTCAAAATTTTAATGGTTTTTTCATACAACTGAGTAATGACACCGACGCTTGCAGTAGACACGAAACCTGATTCAATGAGAATGGGAGTATAATAAAAACTTGGTTTTTATGGGTTAGTTTTTTGTTGTTGATATTCATAGAGTTTACGATCTATCATAAGACTAGTGATCACTTTGCACATAACTTTGCAGTAACGTTCACAACTCCACCCATGATAGACTACCACATCTATCAAATTTAATAAGTTGTATATATATTCAATCGCAGACCTTACTTCGTATGTAAATTATACTTTTTAATACCGCCACCTGTGGTGAAATACGTCATTCACACGAACCAGTAGGTACAGATGTCACCGTTGGTAATGAGATATCCACACACATATTTTCATACCTTCTTCTTAAAATTTGATATATTTTCTTTATCCCTAATGCCCCCCAGTCATTATAGTGTGCATAATGTAATTTGCGTTGAATTTTCTTTCTAAAATGTAGTCTTATTTCACGTTTTGTGCTTATGTAGTGGTCATATTTATGTTTTTTTATTTTTTTGATAACTTCATAAGACTTATGTCCATCAATAATCTATATCTATAAAACTCAATGTCTGTCTGTCTGTCTGTCTGTTCTCTATACAAATCCACACCATTTCTCCGATTAGATTCAAATTTTGCATACTTATGCTTTAGAACCCGGCGGGTAACATAGGCAACATTTCCCCCTATTCTCATACCCCTACCTCTCCCCATGACATATTTTCGATGCAAATCTGTACCGTTTGACAGATCGGATTCGAATTTTGCACACTTATGCTTTGGGACCCGGCGGGTAACATAGGCAACATTTACCCCCTATTCTTATACCCCTTCCCCTCCCACTGACATATTTTCGATGCAAATCTGTACCGTTTGACCGATCGGACTCAAAATTTGGGAACATATTCTTTAGGACTCAGCGGGTAACATAAGCGAAATTTCTCCCCTATTCTCATACCCCTTCCCCTCCCCCTGACATATTTTCGTTGCAAATCTGTACAGTTTGACCGATCGAACTCAAAATTTGGAAACGTTTTCTTTAGGACTCGGCGGGTAACATAGGTAACATTTCTCTCTTATTCTCATACCCCTTCCTCTCCCCCTGACATATTTTCGATGAAAATCTGTACCGTTTGACAGATCGGATTCGAATTTTGCACACTTATGCTTTGGGACCCGGCTGGTAACATAGGCAACATTTCCCCCCTTTTCTTTTAACTCTTCCCCTCCCCTGATATATTTTCAATGTAAATCTTTATCTTTCGACCGATCGGACTCAAAATTTGGAAACATATTTTTTAGGACCTGGCGGGTACGATATGCGACATTTTTCCCCTATTCTTTCAATCCTTCCCCCCGCTGATATATTTTCGATGCAAACCATTTGACCCATCGGACTCAAAATTCGGAAACTTATTCTTAAGTTATTATTCTCAAATCTGTACCGTTCGAATCTAAATTTTGTTTACCCTCACAAATTTATTTTAAACTTAATCCTTAACCCGTGCAACGCCGGGTATGCACAGCTAGTTTTATATAAAAACAAGGGTTTCCATAAAAAATATGTTAACAATTAATATTATTTACAAAAATTTTTTTTTCTTTGTTCTCTTAAGAATATCGCCCTTCATAGGTTTTTGGTATAGCAAATTCTTTCCGTCCTTCTCCAACATCATCTCAAATCCTTTCAATCTCTTTCTCCCTCTCTGCTTAGGTAATTATTAATATTCTCCTTATATTGCTATGCCTCAAATATATGTAGATTTTAAAAGCCCAATTTTACAAACATCTATCAGTGATTTAATTTTTTTTCCTGGCGTCATATGTCATTCTATAAATATCAAAAATATTTATTGAAATCATTCTGCATATTTTTTCTTAAAACAGTGTACATAATTGATTCGATATCAAATATTGTATTATATATTTAACAAATGAAAAATTAAACGAATTAATTTGCTGGAAATTGAATAGACAGAGCTAATTACATCTGATTTCTCAAATGCAGTTACTTGTGAGTCAGCTAATGAAGAGACTGCTTAGTGAGAAAGTTGTCTGTCACATATAGTGTCAAGAGCATCTGTTGGTGTCTTGGTCCCACAAGCTTCCTCGTTTGGGGCACTTAAAGATATGTTAAGTGACTCCGCTCATTACCTGAAGAGTAATTCAAACAAGTTTGTCATTTTCCTTACAATTTGCGTTTGAATGCGGACTGCAGAGGAGGTGACATGGCTACCTAGGTCACAGCTGACCTCCTTATTGCTCGCCCAACGTAAATTGGCACCCGGCGGTAACCCCTCGCCCTGTCATTCAGTTCAATTTCGTATTTGTTCGGGAGCTGTGACATCTTGATTACCAATATACACTGAATTATCATGTCCAAAACATTCCAGGATGGTGCAAGAACAATTGCCGATGAAGTATTAAAGTTTTGTGAAGCTGAAAAAGCAAACAATGGACCGATATTACCGTTTGACAGGTTGACAGATAGAGCGGATGCCATTACTGTTTCGTTTCTTTAATGTTGTCCGACCAAATTTCTATTAAAGGCTCTGACACCGGTCAACGGACATTCTGTACATTATTGATTGTGTAATAAATTTACACCCTGACAACTTCTGTTACGCGACAGGGACGCCCTCCCTCGCACGCCAATTTATAGTGGTACGTGTATAGCTGGCGGTGAGGATACGTGAAGATCGACAGGCGCGTACCAAGCGTAGACAAACACCGTAGCGTGTTTGACTTTGTTTTTATCATAATAGCACTTACTTAGCTTATATAAAAAATATAAGCTAAGTAAGTGCTAAATATTATATTTATTTTCCTTCACGTCATTTAAAGTCCATAATTATTATCGGCCGTTTTTTAAAATTACATCGTACAATAATAATATTGTAGCATAATCAAAAACGAAAACAAACTCAAAATATATAATCATAGATTCGCGGCGGTTGGAGGTGAAATCAATCACTTCAAACAATTAACAGAATACTTTGTTATGGGGAAATGCAATTTGAAAATTTGCATTTTTTTGTTCAATATTTCTGACAAATTTTTTGCAAAAAGTTAACTTATATAGATTTTGAAAAATTTATTACCTTCACGAAAACTCAAATAAAATAATAAAAAACTTGAAAAAAATATGTATGTATTTTATATTTTTGCAAGATTTTTATCATTTTATTCGATTTATATTAAACGAATAAATTTTTCATAATCGATATAAGTACCTAAGTGTAATAATATGTAATAACTTTTTGCAAAAATAAGCCAGACATATTGAAAAAAATGCAAACTTTGACATTGCGTATCTCCTTAACGATTGATATTAGTCATGGTTACTTGAACATTTTCTACTCATTATCAAAGCAGGAATCCACATGTAAACTTATTGCTACTAGCTATGAGGCGCTCTGTATACAAACAAATAATATGAATTGTGTTAAAGTGTGGTGCATATCTCCGTTTGATAAAAAAAAGAACATCATGTTGCTACCCAAAATAAATAATGACATATCCTGTTGGTATGTATCGAACTAACTCAATTAAAAAAATGTTCAGTATTCAAATTACATAGTGACCGAAAATAAAATTAACAATTAGTCATTACTCTTAATATTATGCGGGATTCCTTCGGCGGACTGGTCCCACATCCGGGGTCCATGTTTGTCAATAAAGCCGTATAATTTGAATCTAAAATATACATCATAAAAACGTCTTACGGCTGGGGTATAAAAGTCGTATAAATCGTTTATGGCGTAGGACTGTATAGCCTCAATACATGGCGTCGTAAATACTATATTGCCGCAGCATTAAATCAATCCGCGCACTTGTTACTAGTGACAATAATGAAATTGTTTTTTTTTTAATTTTATAATTGTGACACAAAACGTGAACACAAAATTAAATAGACTTATCGTCATCAACTCATACGAAGAAATTCGAAACTGACTCCCTACAATACATCGCTATACGCAATACAATGCATTACCTAGCGAACTAAAGTCTCCAGTAACTAACAAAAAAATACTGACTAAACTTTTAAAAAATATTTTCTCAATAGCTACTATACAGAGATGCTATTTTTGTACAAAATTTTTCCTCTATCTAAACTATTTTTTTTTTTCTAATTAAATCTTATTTGAGTTTTCTGCGATATTTTGCCGTGTTTCTAAATGGCCGACATTTCGGATTCCATTTCAGGGTTCATCTTCAGGGCTGATGTGTTGTGCCACAATACTTTGATGATCAAGGACGACCTTGACTATTAACTATAAAGTTAGTAAATTAACATATGAATTTGTTAATTTGTTTCTTATTATAAAGTGGAGAAGTATATATTATATATGTTGAGAGCAAAGAGAAGGTTATAACAACTTTTTCAAAATAATAAAATGAAATCACAAAAACACATACTGTAAACAAAAAAGTAAGCAACGATAAAATCATCAACTATCCTTATTTAGAATGTCGGTCCGTAACTTGCTGGAATCTGGAATAACAACACTGATTAGCCGCTAATGAGGGCAGCCGAGTGTGACTCGTCAATCAGCGCGCGGCTCAGGCTACGTACAAGGGTCACGCCACCAAACTACACGGTCTTGACATTTTTTTATATTAATTTAATAATTAACTCTCGTGATTTTTCAAGGGTATGAATACAAAACTTGTCAATACCTCATTTTAGACCCCACTCTATCTCACCCCCCCACCTCTTAAATTCTTAGCCTCGTGGTGCAAACGTTAGTGCATGTTAGCGTTCGGTTAGATTAACACACACGTGAGAAATGTTTTGGTAAGATGTTAGTGTTTAAATAATAGTTTGTTTGGTTGAGGTATGTAGTGGTGTTTACATGCTAGTGCAGAGGGTGCCCTTACGAAGATACGGGTACGTCTCGAAACCGGTAGACTAAAAATCTTCGCAAGTGATTATGTACTAACATAATTAACATTTTGTTTAAATGTCTGACCACAAAGTTAAAGCTTTAGATATTAAAAATATTAACTATTCCACTATCCCATTTTCTCTATTCACTATTTCATTTTATATATTTTATTTATTATTTTCCATTCAGGTCGCCAGAAAGTAAGCACTGAGGCGTCGCACGTCGTCTTAAGATATCATTTTCTGCATAAACTGTTGTACAATAATTATTACTTCCATAATTATTTAATAAGCGTTCAATTTGGAAGATGAATGGGAGATTAAAATGTTGCGTTGGATGCTGCGATAATGAAGATGGTGTTGTAATTGAAACTACTTGCATTTTAATCAATTCGGCTTTATCATGCGTCCGCGCGAGTGCAGGAGTGGGTAAGGAGATTTTAGGGTGGTTCAGATTTAAATAAAAAATCTTTGTTTATTTATTTATGTATGTATTAGGGAGTGTAGTGAGTATATTATGAGATCTATGTAAATGTGTATGTTGAAAAAATATACATCATTTGGCGACGCTCGCCTAGTAATCTGGTGGTTGGTGGTTCAAGCCCCATTCCAGGGTACCAGTAGTTAGTAATATTTTCATAGCACAAGCTTAGTTTGAAAATAGTAAGAATATTGATGAGACACGTATTCCATGCCTATTTTTTATGTACAAAAGTATTGAAATAAAAGAGACAAAGTTACACATAAGAAGGGTATTAGAAATAATGTAAGAAAATGATGATCATACATAAATTTTATCCTTAAATATTTAATTAACATAAATTATAGAAGTCTCACAGAGACGAAGCTATTTATATGAGAAACATGTATGGCAGTCTTTTGTACGATTTGTAAGTAAGTATCCCGCAATGGATAAATGCAATAATTGTGGTCTCAGAACTTACATATAAAAATATTGTTCACCTTAAATATTTCACTAGGACAAATAATTGGAGTTAAGCGTAAAAAAATATACAAAATAAATCATAGCCCTCGTAGCCCAGTGGAAATTACAATGGCTTCTCATACCGAGGGTTTCGGGTTCAATTCAAGGTGAGGTAACAATTAATGTATGTGATTTACTCAAGCCTGGGTATTTTGTGATGTAATTCGCTTCTGTAATTGGGCCTCTTGGCTTGTTGAAGCGTAAAAAAAATCTATGTAGTCCACACACCCAATATGTAGGCCACTTTTCCAGAATAGAATTTTTGAATATTTGATTGAAGAAAGAGTGTTTTTAGTTCACTTATTTTTTTAAATATGTGATAATATACTTATAAACAAGAATGCGTAAGTACGAATAAGTACGTAATTTTATTTTAAAACTACGAGTATGTTTTTCAGTTTTATATATTATTTCATGCATTTTTAATAACTTGTATTATTTGTACGGTGCCCACAACTTACATGCAGTGGAAAATTATGATCATCATAATAATATCAGGATACAATTTTTTTAGTTGTCTATCCGTTCAACAGACGTTGGATATTAGAACTATGCTTACTGCAGCCCGGAACATCTCTACAGATTTTTCAGCCGCGATGTTCTCCTTCTTCCAGGGCTCCGACCTCCGGCAATCTTTCCCCACATTATGAGACCTCGTACTCCTCTGGATGTCTCATCACATGCCAGAGATATTGAAATTTTCGGATTTTAATTGTTTTAATAATTTATTATTCTTTATTTATCCGAACCATAACATCTTCATTCGTAACTCTGTCTATCCAGCTTATTTTGAGTATTTTTCTGTAGACCCACATCTCTAACGTCTCAAAACGTCTATCAATTCTTAGGTAAGCGTTTAATTCTTTCGAATAATAAATACATAACATAAGTATCATTAAATTAAAGTAAAAATTAATATAATATCATCATTTGTCGTTATCGGATTGAACCTCCCCGTCAGTTATGCAAATGCAATCATTTTTGCTTTAAATACCGAAAATTCCCGGCGCGGCGCCTAGCGGCTCAGCTGGGACTGCGCACAGAGCGCGCGCGTGCGTCAATAATAATCGTCGATTAGCAAGTGTTAAAATAAACGGTGGGCTTGAAGGTACGCCACTGCCCGCGGCTACGGATTGATTGGCCCCGCTGTGTACTCGGTATGGGGAACTGCTCCAGTAGCGGACCACGAATTGTGTGGTGAGCTAAAACAGCGTAAGCCTACATTTTGGAATAACTGCGGCTCGTACACAATTTTATACGCGTTTTTTAATGGGACACATATTAGAAATAACGGAGTAGGTAATTATCAAGCACGTTTTGATGAACGATTTTGATATAGGTACCTTTATATACAAGAAAAACTAATCCATAAAAACCAGGTTTCGCGCTTGCTGCAAGCGTCGGGCTCTTTACTCATTTGTGTGGATTACGCTTTGAAAAAACCAATAAAAACAAAAATTATACGATAATTATTTTAAAAAATTTCAACGAAAATAGATCATTTTTATCGTCGCCGAGAGTCTGCCTACAAAGTTTCAGCTCGATTGGATCACGCGAAAAGGGTTAAAAGTTGATCCAAAGTTTTTTCGGCAGACAACAGACAAGCAGATGCTAACAGTTATAAGAAAGGTATGGAAGTGTGACAAATGGTGACCTGAATGCTATTATGGCCAATAAGAATCTGCAACACGAAGAAAAGCTGTTCATAACGGGATTCTTGTACCAACCCTAGTGTATGGAGGCAAATCATGGGATTGGTAAAAAAGGAATGAAAGCAGACTGAATGCAGTCGCTAACGTGCATGTGTGGAACTAATTAAAATTGAGTGAAACGCTCGGGGGGATGGGTGGAATGCGGAACGTATGAGCGAGGAGATGGTTAAGAAAATATGTGAAGCGAGTGTTGAAAGCAGCAGGAATAAAGGGCATAAGCGAAAGATATGGTATGATCAGATACAATAATGGATGGGTGGCCCAGTCAAAAGCTTTATAAACCGTAGAGTATGCATGAGAAGATATCTGAATGTAACCGGAGCAAAAGTGGTGTGCCAAGATAGAAGAATGTGGCGTTCTATGCTCTCTGCTTATCGCTCTGGAGAAACGGCGTGGTGGTTAAATAGTTTATTTAGAAGAAAGTAAAAATTCTTAATTATAATAATTCTATTATACACCTACATATCGCTATAATTATCAGTGATGATGGACCCTGCTAGGGGATTCAAATCTTTGAAAGAGGTTGGAGAAACGAGGAAAAATGTTCCAGAAAACTGTACTTACTTGCACAGGTAAATGAGAGTAACTTTGTTTTTTCACACAATTAGGCATTTAACTTTATTTTTGAATTATCAATGATGAAAGAAATACAAAACCAGTTTTTTTTACTTATTAAGATATTTTTATATATGTGTTCCGAGAACACAATATATGGATACGTCCACTATGGAATTATTATTTAAATTTAATTTGAGTCAAAAAAATTTACTGATTTCTACAAAATATGCTTAAGTGCTCAAGAAAAAGCCTCTATAACATCCTTTTTTTAATTTACTGCCATTTCCCTAAACAGGGTAGTATAGGTTAGAAATTTATTTTAATTTAGACTCGTTTCAACAAGGTTAAGAAATACGTCCTTGTTATTTTGTTATTAAATATTATTCAAGCAATTATTGGAACACTTAAGGACCCGAGCTAACTTTACGTTTACACCGCCCGCAGAAAGAACGGTAACCTGAAGAACTGGTGATTGGAAAGATGGAAGGTTCAACAGGAAGAAGGGATTTCTAACTCGATGGATCGACCACGGTAATGATGCTACTGACTCACTTATGGCTCCCCGTGGCTCTCCAAACTATGGATTATTAGTAACTATTATGGCAAAAGCGAATATTCAAGAACTACCCGAAGGTAACATTGACGAATCTGAGTAGAGATGAAACCGATTGGATAGGAAGAGGTGGATATAATCATTTTTATTCTATGTGGAGAACATTTCATACAAATGCATGTATTATAGCTAAATAAATAATTAACAATAATTTGATTATTTATGCTATTTAACATTAAAATAGTACACGAGGCTAAAAAAACTGGGGAAATACCACTAGACAGACCCAGATGGACAATGTATTGACTGATCTGGAGAAGCTAGGGGGAAGAAGGGATGAGAACAGAAGGCAATGGATCGAAAGAAGTGAAAAGGTATCATCCAGGAGACTAAAACACTACAAGAGTTATACGGCCATCAGAAATAAGTAAGTAAGTTGAGAATTTAGAAACAATTTAGGAAATAATTTAATGTTAATCTTAACATAGTGAAGAGTCTTTTAGGATATGTTGAGTGAATGAATGAGAAAACATGAGTAGAAAGATATATGAACGTTAAGAGGGTGGCCGCGGAAGACTTGACGTGACCAGGTTAACAGATACTGGCAGAAGATGGCTCCGTTCGGAGCATTAAAAATCGTCGAACTTTATTCGAAGACGTACAAATGTGGATGAGGCAAGAATTGTATTTCAGGACAGAAAATAGTGGAGCTTTATCCTGCTTATCTCCGCAGTGAAATGGCACAGCGGTAAGTTAGTTAGTTGCTGGAAAACAAACAGTTTATCAATAATGAATTGAACAAAATGTAAATAAATTCAGAAAATTAAACCAATCATATGATTTCTCTGGATGCAGTAGCCGGCAAACATCTTGAAATTTTAAGGCGTAGTGGGGGGAAGTTTGCGCATGTACCATTCCACCAAAGAGACCCAAATTTTGTCTTCTGCGCATTCCCCCACTACGCCAAAGAATTTCAAGAAGTTTGCCGGCAACTGTAACAATAGTGTTGAGCTAACCCGTTATAGTGTGCGTAATTGTGCGATTGATATTCGATTGTAACCATGGATGGTAACTGTGACCTAACTGTTGGCCAATGTACCGATGGTTGCTCGTTGAATTGTGGAAAATCAGTTACCAATCACAGTTAAAATAACTAAATTAGAATGGACTAGTGACATTATATAAGTACATATAGGGAAGTAAAAATTTAATTTAAGAAATTAAAATTACGTATGCAGTATAAAAAAATAAAATAATCGTGAAAACACGATATTTCTGAAAACTAAAAAAAACACCTATTCATAATTAAGAGTATTAGAAGAAAATTTATATAGATTTAAAAGGTAAAAGATAAATTAAAAAAAAGGTAATGCGACAAGTTAAGTACTTTTGCAGGAAGTGGGAGGAAGAAGGGGATATACGATGGGGATACTTTATATTTTTTATTCTTCAATGAGTAATACAAATACTTTACATTATTTCCTAATATAAACAGTTACTACATAATTAACATAAATTTCAATAAAATGTAAGCATCATTACTTATTTAGTTTCCTCTGGCAACTCGATATAACTTTGTTTCATCCTGTCCCTAATGTCTCCCTGTAGTTTTACATACAAATTCTTTTCACTAAGTATAATTGAGTTTTCTTTCTAAACATAATCTAATTTTATGTTTTTTTCTTGTACAGTGGACATGTTCATATTTGTTTTTATTAATTTTTCTTATTAACTCAAAAGTATTTTGTTCATTAATAATTTTATATATAAACATAATTAGGTACAGTAAATTTAACGATTTGTCTGAATGTCATTATTTGTAATCTTTCTAACATCACTTTTTGATTCTTGTGTGTCAATTTCTTTTTAATATTATTCTCAGTGATTTAGTGTGGAGTGTTTAATTTTTTTTTACTTCTTCATTAGCCAGAAATAGCGTGTTGCAATAGTTGAGTTGAGCAGAGCGACTATTATTGCATTATATATATATTTTCAAAACTCTCTTTTGATGTATCTTCGGATTATTATAACATATTTTGTGTAAAAAAGAGGTTAGTTTATGGTCTTTGATTACTCTCAAGTATTTTATTGATGTTAACAATTTATTGTTGAATAAAATTCACTGTAATATCTTATCCTTGATGCTAAACAAAAGTTAAAATAAAAAAATGTAAGTATCCAAAAACACCGTTTCTGACGACCCTGTAAATGTTTTTAACTTAAAAGTAGTAATGGCGTAGACGGCACGCAATTCGACCATTTTCAATAACAGTCGAGTTTTTACCACGACAATCCGAGCCCCATTTATGGTACTCTCGGAGTTAATTGTCTCTGAACGTAAATGTTTCTCCGGCCGCTGGTCCGAGCCGAGGCAAGAAGGTGGTGCAATTAAAAGTAGCGTTGTCTCGCGGCTGGGAATGACTTAACGTTGCCGTGTCCAGCGCGCGCATGCCGCGGGTAATTAATGGCCTGGTCGTCACCACGACACTCAGGCGGAGCGAGAAGTAAGTCACCTGTAACGGTCGCTCCGGCGGCTGCGTCCAACCCGCGGCCGCGGCCCGTGAGAGAGACGACAGACCACAATTTTCAGGAGAGGAAATTTGTGAGGTAATTTAATCCCTCACCACACACAATGACGAAAGAGCAAGGGGTCCTTTGTGACCCGGTACTCAGATGGCACAAGATAAAAGTAAGTAAGAGGAAATTTGGACCATTTCACTAAAACAACGGAAAAATTGCAAAATTGAAAAACTGGGGTCCTTTGTGACGTGGTACTCTGATGGTACGAGATAAAAGTAAGTAAGAGGAAATTTGGACCATTTCACTAAAACAACGGAAAAATTGCAAAATTGAAAAATTGGGGTCCTTTGTGACCTGGTACTCGGATGGCACGAGATAAAAGTAAGTAAGAGGAAATTTGGACCATTTCACTAAAACAACGGAAAAATTGCAAGAATTACTATGGTATCCATAGTATTGGAACATTTTTACAACAATATTATGTTAAATGTATGGCATTCTTCGGAAATTTGATAAATTGTTCAAAATAATTGACACGATAAGTCGTTTGGACGATAATTGGAAATGGTTAGCAAACCAATATCTTGGAGGTGGAATAATGAGAAGGCCTCGGCTCATAGTGCTATTGAATAGAAATAAAAAGGGATCAAATCGACGTTCCCTACGTAAACTCGGACATCTACCAAAAATGTAATTTTTACTTTTTTATAACTGTACATAGAAAACAATATTCTTCGATATACAAAATTAAAAAAAATGTTCTGTTTTCACAGAAAAAACTGACATTAAAGTGGACAAATAAGTTCATTTTGTATGTAATGCCCTCAAACAATCTTCCTATAAAATTGCGTTTTTGCAGATATCTTAGTTTAAGTTGGAATCTTCAAAATATAACATCTAGTATGCCTGAAGATTTATAAAGTACAAATAGCTTAAATAAATGAACATTTATTAAAAAGCATTAGCAATTGCAATTAATATGAAAAAGATGAAATTCCGACGTTTCATCTTTTTAGATTACTGAATAGAAATATTACTCAAGTAGTGGTATGAATACGCTGTATATGTTAAGCTAGTTCTTTCCAATTTTACAAAGCCTAATATAGTAAATATCTCGTTTGAAATATTGAAATATGTCAGCATAAAGAACATAAAGTATTGAGGATATAGAAAACAATAATCAACCCAGAGACCTATATAATATAAAAGGCTCTGATAAATATACTTCATCCCTCATGTACCTGGGAATCGATATATCTGATAAATATAAATATAGGATATCTCTGAAATTGATAATTTGACCAAAAAAAAATTTAACGCGGACATTTTCATTTTCAAAATACAGAATTAATGAATATGTTATTAAATAAAATAGACTTATTTTGATTTTGGTAATATTTGTATTTTTTCTTGTATTGTTGTATAGTATTGTTGATTTGTATTTGAGTTTATAAGATCTATTGTAATTAATTAATATGAATGTATTTCTGGTAAATACAATTTATTTATATATATGTATTGATGCACCTACAGACAAATATCAATGTGATGTTTCGTGGGTCTGAGATGTAAAAAAAAATAATTAATTAATAAATAAAAAAATAAAAAATAAAAAATAAAAAAAAAGCCACATTCTAGTTAGTGCCAAAAAGAACCAATATTTACATTTAAAATGTAAATATTTAATCTATGGTGCCAAATGGATATAAACCTGAAAGAAGCATTTAAAGGCCATGCAAGTAGGTTCTTCAAAACAAAATCATTTGAAGAATATTTGGACTACTTAAAGATAATCGCCGCTGGTGCATTCTTAAACGCTAAGCTTGTCGATGCTTTTCAATAACCATATACACTCAGTGAAATGGGACCAACCACAGATCCAGAGCAGTTCTGCGAGCAAAGGCTCTTATACAGTTCCGACTCATTCGCCATCCAGATTGGAATTATTTTTATGTTCCCATATATCTCAACAATTTTAAAGCTAAAAAAGCACAAAAGTAGGATATGTATCATCGGATGTGATCTCCAGAGCACTCAGATCTATGTGATGCCGCCAATTTGGCCCCTGGGCCCAAGAAAGATTTAAAAGGACAATATTATAAATTAGGCTATTATATTGGTGCGAACGTAGCTATGCGTTGAGATGAAAGGGAAGAAGGATGAAATTACTCACCGGATTCTGATAATTCTCCCAGTCTCCCGTCGCTTCCTGGTTCTTGTGGATTGTATTTATTCTTGACTCCTCGCTCCAAGCACATGCACTGATAGTAAATACTATTTCTCTCTAGAGTTCCGAAAACATTTAAGAGCGGCGACAAAAATTACACAGCCGGCCCTGTGACTCTTTTTGCCCAACCACGAAAAGAGAGAACTGCTTTGCCGACGGTCTCCTGGTGAGGGGGAGGGGAGCGGACAAGGTGGGACAACACAGAGGAACATAAATTGTTCAAAGTATTATTTGGTACCCAACATCAATAATTTGGAGTTTGGAAGTCTGGAAGTCATGTATGGTTGGCCATAGACCTTAAAGGCGCATGAGTCTACTAAAAATATTTAAAATACTGTAACTGCGAACCCGATGTTTTTCACCTCTGCACTTCTTCGAAGACCGACTACAAGCATACAGCAATTCTTCCAAAGGTAAAAAATGTACCGTATGCAAGATTACGATTTTGTCTATCATTGCAAATGGAAATATGGTTATGCTCAATACGGCCGGCACTTAACTGTTATCAAAAAAAGCCTCCGATATGACTTTGAATAACCAAGAATTTCTTGGAGGAATTTCCCAACGAGCGGGCGCCTTCCGTTACGAGCTGGCGCGATTGAAAAGAATATTATTTCGATTAGGTTTTTAATGTTATTAGACCATAACGCAATGAAGACAATATTAATTGCCGGCTTTCAAGCAAAAAAATGTAGGACGTACGAAGGTAACTGCAGTGGTAATTGCCACACTTCTGGTCTAGCCACATTCAACTGACAAACGCTCATTTCCATCACGCCATTTTTGTGCAGCAATTCGCAATGTTTCGCCATTAGCGCGACGCCATACTTAATTATGATGAGAGACAATCATTATTTCATATGGTGAAATCGGTTCACATGCAACGGGCACTAATTACAATCACATTTTATTCGACACTCGTAAGAATACGTGTTTACAAGAAAATATTACAATATTTACAATATTTACGAGATATCAAATATTCGAAGAAAACATTGTGTAATACGATCATTTATGATATAATAATAATGTATGCGTATGTGCGTATTAACCTATATTGGTACAAAAAATAAAAGTAAACTATATTTTTGACATAATTAATGAAGTAAACTTAGTTTTCGCCACTTCTTTATATAGAAAATATCAACATGTTTCAAGGCCTATGGCCCCTTCGTCAGAATACAATTGTATACTAACAAAAATAAAATTTAAATATCGAAATATAGACAATCAAAATATTAAAAAAGTTATATATGAAAAATGAATAATAATAAAGTACCTACTTAAAATTTTTATTTTTTTATTTTTAATTTTTTTTATTTATTAATTTTTTTTTTTTTTTTTACATCTCAGACCCACAAAACATCACATTGATATTTGTCTGTAGGTGCATCAATACATATATATAAATAAATTGTATTTACCAGAAATACATTCATATTAATTAATTACAATAGATCTTATAAACTCAAATACAAATCAACAATACTATACAACAATACAAGAAAAAATACAAATATTACCAAAATCAAAATAAGTCTCTTTTATTTAATAACATATTCATTAATTCTGTATTTTGCCCTTTTTTATTAATATCCATTTTGACACGACATGGGATTTTATTTAATATTTTTGGTATGACATATTTTAATGTTCTTTGTCCATATTTATTTATGACCTTCGGTATTCGTAGTCCTTCTTTAACCGTAAATCTGGTACTATGTTTATGAATCAATCTATGCTTATATGTCCCATCTTCATGATATCGTGTAATTAGTTTGTACCACAAGATAGCATTAATTGGCATAGAGCCTTGTTTCTTGAAGAGTTCCTGTATATCTTTAGTAGCACTTTCTTTATTTACGAATGAATGAAATGAAAATAAATTTACAAGATAACTATTTGTAAAAAGGACCTGGTTATTTATAATATTCAATTTACTATTAACACTTTTTCTTATTCCGAAGGGGCCATAGGCCTTGAAACATGTTGATATTTTCAATATAAAAAAGTGGTAGAAAGAACGTTTATTTTATTAATTATATTAATAATGTCATCACAAAATTATTTTGCTATTTTTGAAGAGGAAGTATATTTTTGATGTTTAAAGAGATAAATTTGTGGTCGGACATAATTATTAATTAATTAAATAACTTTGTATTGACCACTTGGAGTAAGTCTACTGGTAGACGTAGAGTTACTTCAAGTGGTTAATGCAAAATTATTTAATTACAGTAATTAATAAAAGTAGTTTGTATTACGCGTACGTGTGAAAAAATTATGTATGGTAGGGTGAAGAATTAACAAGTTAGGAATGAAGAGCTGGTTGTTGGATGGACGATGGAATTGAAAAAAGGTTGATTAGATTTTTTGAGTAGGTACGTAGAAGAAAAAATTGAAAAAATGAGAGTAGGTACATCGAAACAGGAACTGAGAACGTCCGATCTAGCATAAACACGTGAACAGGGTGGCATTTATTGGAGGCAATCTTAAGAATTTTGAGATTCAACGAGCATTTCGGTCTGCTTTAATTTCCTGCCTGTAATGAAATTCTATTGATATAAATAAATAAATCAAATATGTGTACAAATGTGTTATTAGTATACCTCTTAAGTTAATTTATCTTTCTCGCATAACTTATCGTATCTATGAATAATCTACTATAATGAGATATTTTCATCTAAAATTATATTTGCTTCTGATCCACGTTCTCATTTTGTAGATAACGGCACAAAAAGGAAATAGACAAGGAAAGCTGTTTAATTTATTTTCAGACAATATCTAAGTGCTTTTACGAACGAATCCCAATTGAGTTTCTAATGAGAAGAAAACGTAAATTAATGATCACCAATCAAGTTTGAATGACAACTCCCTGATGACTACTCGATCGTGATTGGTGCTCCGTGTAGGGAACAGCCTCACAGCAGTTGGTCTCCTCCAGTCCATCATCATCCATCTTCCTCTAAGCTGATCTAAAACCATCATGCATGAAGTCAAGAACGATCTACATTGTAAGAACGACGATATCTTTGCTATGAGTACGACTTGATTATGGACAAAAATCTATATATTTCTTATAATTTTAAGCAATTGTTAAATATCATATTAATTGCAAGGAAAATTAATTGTTTGCGTTGAAAAGAACCAAGGAAGTGGTTTGCGATTCAAAGATTGCAAGTAAAGACTAAAAACTTTTTTACAAAGTTGAAATAAATTTTTCTTGATTCTTGATGTTGTGTAGATGCGAGTAAGGGAGAAAGGGTTTCACCGCTCTTTTATAAAAGCCCGGAATATGAAAGGGATGGAAGAAATGCAGATAATGGTGCAGAGTACGGTGATGTAGAAAGGCGCTGAGTCATCAGAGTTTTGTAAATCATGCGCCCGCTTTTGACGTCTCTCCATGAAGACAGTTTTGTAGGGGAACCATGATTTTTGTATGTTTGAAATAACAATATTATATGAATATTTATTGCATAGATTACTTAAAAAGATAATTATTTTTATTAGCGCGTACACATGAAACTGCATAACTTTTTCAAGACTTACTTAGATGTTCCAACAGTTAATTAATGTACTATACAAAATAACATTTGTCACCTCTAAAAGGATTATTTTATCCACAAAATTCATTCTCACAGCACTCAAGAAGTAAAAATGATATAAACAATAAACATATCATTGTCGAAAACAACAATGCCGAGATTCACTTTAAATACATAAATAAATACAAAATAAATAAAAAAGTTAAATGTTATAATAAATTGGATTCTCAAATCAAGGTAGAAACATTAAGTTCATATTATAAATTTAAAAAAAATCAAAGTAATTATCTGTTATTGTGAACCAAATTAACTAACAATGCTTGTAAATGGAGATTAATTATAATTGTGCTTGCTATTTTTGTGAACAACCCGATAGATTTACATATACTGTATCGTAGAAAATGTGAATTCCTCTCCAAAGCACGAGTGAAAACCCTTTTTGGGGGGTAATATATTGCTAAGATCGTGGTGAAAATAAGATTTTTTTTTAAATCACCTTTATTAAAAATAATTAAATTGTCTATTGGTTGAGTTAAACCTAAATAATATTTAACTTGAAGTACAGGGTGGGTTCCATTACTTAACTTTTCGTAGCTGAATCAATGACATTATCTAAGAATCTTCTTCTCGTGATTGTCTACTTAACAATCGTTAGCCATGTTGTTGGCGATCTTAATCCTTGCAGTGAAGCACCCTTAAATTTTTTTTTTGTGTTTATGAAAATAGCGCCACATAAATCTTTCATGCAATTCTTCAACCTGGTTGTACTTACCTATTTCATCTTTGAGGACCTCTTTTTTGTAATTTATTAGAGGAATTTTTGTCCTTTGCTTTGGTTAAAACTGTGTAATTTGCCGGTTCTTATTGATTTAAAAATACATTTTCTCTTTCTCATCTGAGTTTTCTTTTTTTCTTCCATCCTTTGTCCTATTGGGTCGGGGTCTCTGCACCGCATGAAAGGTTCCAACTTTTCCTGTCTTGGGCTTTGCTCTCTACGTCAGCCCAATTTAGTTACAACCTCGCTTCGCAGCAATCCTCCAAATGTTTCTGCCAGCTCCTCCTAGGTTGGCCCCTTGGTCTTTTACCTTCTGGTCTTGCCTGAAATATTCGCTTTGGCAGCCTTTCTGCAAGATACATCCCAGCCACTGCAACTGTGATTTCTCGATACACGTCAATAAGGGTTCTACTTCGAGACATTATCTTATTTGAGTATTTCTGATTCTGTCCCTTCTGGAAACTCCTACTTTTCCTCGTAAAAATCCCTTCTCGGCGGCCTGTAGCCTTGAGCGGGTTCTTTCGGCCAAGATCCAGTGCTCGTGGCCGTACACTAGGGTTGGTCTGAAAACTGATTTGTATACTGTCAACTTTGCTCGCTGGCTGAGTCCACTTTTCTAAGTACAGGATAACACAGGGATCATGCTACCTGGCTTGTGGCTCCTATCCTCATATCTAATTCACTTTCTTGCTTTCCATTCGAAAATGTTCCCATCTGAGTCAACATATTAATATGCGTGACCCTTTTAATCAAGATTTTTTTAATAATCATCTCTAGATCCACATCTCAAATGCTTCAAGTCGCTTTAGCATTGTTTAAGTGAGTATCAGTGATTCTATTCAGAGTACAAGAAAAACATAGAAAATTATTTTATCTGGTGTGGTCACCCTGGATGTTCCCTGCGGATGGATGTCCGCTGCTAGTGATTTTGAGATGTATCCGTCCTTCTCTACTCCGGACCTGTCGTGATAAATGGATGTAGATCGGTCCCTCCCTACACCGCGCCGCCCAAAGAGCAAATCATATACATATTTATAAAGTAGTCAAGAGACGTGGATCGAACATAATTGTACAAGGGTTGAACCAGATCTTATTTCGTGCATACATTTTGATATTATAAATCTGGTTATTTTTCAAGCGTAATAGAATTGACAAAAATATTATTGTATTTTTACTCCCTTTATATTAACTCATGGCGTCTGCTTGCTTGCCGTCAACAAAAACTTTGGATCGATTTTTGATCCTTTTCCCGTGATCCGATCGAGCTGAAACTTGGCAAGCAGACTCGTGGCGACGATCAAGAAGATCTATCAAATTTTCGTTAAAAAAAAATAATAATTATAGTATAATTTCGGATTTTTAGAAATTTTATTGGTTTTTTCAAATTGGAATCATTAGAAAAGTTTGATTAGCAACGGCGCGGCGGCCCGATAACGTCGCGGAATATATTCTAAATTTGAATTACTCCGTCGGTGTAATAGGTACATCACTACGAATTTCGAAAATTTACAAAACAGTTGGTTCACAGATGACAGCAAAATTGGGTTTTTTTGGGAAAAAATCAAATAATAATTTATTTCTTTTAGATTTCTGCTTAGTTTTGAAGAATTCTACATTACTCAAATCTGATTCTGACTAAATCATTTGACGCTGGAATTCATAAGGTACGATATTGATGATAATTGAATCTATCAAAATCTTGACATCTCAAAACATCTGACATTTTAGAAATATATTAAATTTCTGTAAGTTTAGTGTTATGTTATATGTTTTAATTCGTCTTTAATTATTGTTATATTTTACAAAGA
Organism: Agrypnia vestita; assembly: GCA_016648135.1. Taxonomy (NCBI): domain Eukaryota; kingdom Metazoa; phylum Arthropoda; class Insecta; order Trichoptera; family Phryganeidae; genus Agrypnia; species Agrypnia vestita. The sequence goes on from JADDOH010009415.1 coordinate 133,899, forward strand.
AAGGGAATATAATAAAAACTTGGTTTTTATGGGTTACTATTTTTGTTTTAAAATGCATTTACAATTTCTGCGAATCGAACCATGAATAGTTTTAAATTTTTTACAGGCTCTTCTTACTTTGATGACGTAAATTTGTAAATTCTGCCAAACGTTGTGATTTCCGTCTGTAAAATGTGTGATGAGGAGACTGACCTTAGCATTCTTTCAAATAATTTAAGATTCCTGCTAAATACAAATTAATTGCATAATTTCTATACCTAGTAGGTAGGTACCTACATATGGTTGGAAGGTTATTTTGGCAGCCCTCGTAGCGCAGTGGGTATGACACTGGCTTACCACACCGAGGATTCCGGGTTCGATTTCCTGTGAGGTCACAATTTAAATCTACGTGATTTACTCAAGCCTGCGTGTTTTGATTGTTTGTTTGTATATTTTTTATTTAGTAATTAAAACATAAATTATCATAGCAAAATAAACATAAATATTCCAAAAATATATCAACATAAATCAACATAAATAATCATAAATAAAAACACATTTTCACATCTGGCACAAAGTAAAGAAATTTAAAAAAGAAAATAAACATGAAACAACATAACACGATCATACATCAAACTTACTTTTCACATATTTTGCACTTAACCTACGAAAAGTAGTGAGACTTTTTACTTCTTTCACATTTGCTGGCAGTTCATTGAACAATTTGAAACCTTTATAGTACAAACTATTTTGTGTTCCTGCCAGTTTCGTTTGTGGAAGTCTAAAATCCCCCCTACTTCTCGTAGGATTAATGTGGACCTCGAAATTATATTTCTTATTTTTATACATGTATATTGGAACTAATCGTTTTTTATTTTATGTATCAAGACTAGGACATTTTGTATCATTTGTGGCCTAATTGTCATTACCTTTAGTTGCTTTACCATATCACTAATTCTTGTATATTTGTTACATCTTAAGATAGTTCTCATGGCACTGTTTTGATTTTTTAAAATTTTTTACTTCTCAGTTTCATTTCACAAAAATAGTATTATATTATTATAGTATTATAGTGATGTATTTCTTTTCTGTAATAAGGCATCAATTTTCTTTTGTATAATTTTTTTTTTCAATGCAGAAGCGAACACGGAATACGTGTCGTATAAATATTCTTTCTAATTTTCAAACTAAGATAAACGCTTGTGCTATAAAAATAGGTCTAACTCGCTGGTGTCCTAGAATGGGGCTCGAACCACTCACCATTGAATCAGTACCACTACATATTCTCTTTTTTACTGTACATATGTTTACTTCCCAATTTAAAATAAAAAAGATGTAGCACATTGACCACTGTCGACTTTATTCATCTAGATTCTTTTTTCAAGAATCTATCAAATCAGATGGGTTCATATAAAATATTTATAGGATGAAATTTGGTCTTTATCCATAGAAGTGAGACCGTAGCTTTTTACTACTAGGATTAACTGAATATGAAAATAGTCATACAGCAAATAACTAATGGATTTACAATCACAGAAGGGGTAGGCAGAGACCATGGAGCTTAACACTCTCCTATCCTGACACACAACTCTCGTCTCGTCCACATTCACACATCTCGTCATGGAAGCTCGACGATTGTTGAGACTTCTAACACGACTATCATTCAGCGTCTTGTTGACCTGAATCATGGTCCAGCAACTCTGGGGACTTTTATTGGCATCATAAACAATCATTCAGATAATTGATTTTCTTTCTATTCCTTCATTACTAATTCATTTAACATAATCATACAATCTACGTGAAAAGAATTTTGCGAATGTGTCTTTTGTTGGTAGCAAAAAAGAAGTAGTTATTGATGATCATTGAAATGGATGAAAAATAAACTATTTTATCCTACTTCAGTTAAATTATATTTTATATTTTACTACTCAAGTTTCGAGAGTAGGTATTAGAGTCTTCATTATCTTATAAAACTCAGGTAGAGATAACACAGTTAATGTGTTTCATTCATTTTAATGATTATCATCAAGAATGTATACAATTTTAACGAAAAATCCACCAATAATATAAAAAAGTATTGAAGCTTTGAAAACGTTAACATGAAGCATGAACTTAAATGTTAATAAATTAAATTAAAATTGAATTAAAAATACAAATTAATCTCAGCACAGCCCTGAATTACATTTATTAAAATCTCGGGGCGCCTTTTTATTTATGTATTTATTCTTAGAGCTTCATTTTGAATACAAGAGCACTACCGCTGCCATTAAATCTAGACCGCAATCACAACCAACCGACAATATAAACACACCCAAGTAAAAAGTACTTTCCTATCGATAATCAAATTATCATTCGCTTAATTACATTTTACAACGTGTCTCGTTACTCGACGCACGGTTTGAACGGTTTGATAATTTTGAGGAAGCAGTGACAGCCGTCATGCGGAATGATACCTCGTGTGAGTTGTTAAGCCGCCGCTAACGCCATCTGTACTTTAATAATAAAAGCATTAATTAAATGCCGGCGTGACCGCGAAATCACGGCTCTTATTGTCAATAATAATTTGTACCGGGCGATTGTAATTGTCGGGTTGTGAACAAAACGCGTTTTTTATGACTGTTCGTTCGGTCGCTTGTGTTCATTACGTTTCTGGCTGATAAAAAATTTAGCTGTGGATTAAGCAGTGATTTTAAGCAGAAAGATGGCTGCTAATTTTTTTTAATGATGTGCTGTTAGATTGCTGATTATATAATTGAATATAATATTTGTATAGCAACTACCCGATAATATTATATATAAGATATACTAAGAATATATAAATTCATATAATGAACTTCAAATAATAAAAAAAATAGTATTTGTTTTAATCTACTTATATTCATTAATTACACCTACATGTTTCGGAAAAACCTTTCATCGCCAGGGTGTTTTACAAATGTCAAATAATAATAATAATAAAATGTCAATATCAAAATGAATGATGTCCTTTGTTTTTTTCTTTTCTAAATTATTAAAAAAAATATTTTAAAATATTATTGTTATAAGTATAAGTTCTTGATTACGCAAAATTATTGGAAAAATTTTTGGAATTGGACACACGTTGTGTAATTTTTAATTATAATTCACAAAATTGTATAATTTTCTTTCAGGGGATGCAGAATCAAATCCTAAGATGGACGGTTTTCACTCAGACATACTTAGATTGAGATTAAATAAAGTGTGTTTCCTTATATCAATTAACAAATGTCAGTAATATGAGAGTGTTAAATTGTGAATATGAATGTCATGCATTCAGAATACCTAACTTATCTCATGAGATATTAAATTTGATATATTGAATTAATTTAATGGGTTAGAAAAGGGTTAGATAATTAAAATCTGGTCACTAAACATAGCGTATGCTGTTATAAGAATACTTTTTTAAAAGTTTAATATATCTAATATGTACCTAGGTAGGCACATATACAGGCTGTCTCGAAACAGTAGTATAAACGAAGCCTGCGGATAGGGAATATCACAAGTGTAATGTCGGTGTAAATTGACGGAATTTCACGTGAGCTCATTTTTCTGTCATTTCATTGGTCCTCATTCAGTCGGTAACTGATTCGTAGTTGATGTCGTCATCGACGAGCCAATGAATGAGCCAGGAGATAAAAGGGGTGTCAACAGAATGATACAGGTCAGATTTTCACAGTTGCTATTATTGTCATTACGTTACTTTGGACCCGAAGAAATATTATTATAGATATTTATAGGGCTTACGATCACTTTACAAAATTTAACGTTCAACGATTCCACCCATGATTGACCATCGAGTCTATCAAATTTTCGAAGTTGTGTACATGTTATGTTTATATTATTTCAAACTCAAACAACGCTCTTCTGCATTTTCCCTCGAGTATTGCTCCATTTCGGCCAAAACGCGTAGAGATGCCTATAACTAAATGTAAACGCTAAAAATATAATCATATTTGAGTTACTGAGTTCTTAGAAACATAAGTTATTCGATAATTCTAATATTACTACTTTAGTACATTTAATTAAAGTTATCTCGTTCCCCATCTTGGTTGCCCGAGCCCCGTTTGTTTCGCCCCAAGCGCTTAAAAATTATTTTAAACCTAATCGTCTTAATGTTTGGATACCAACTAATGGTAAATTTATAATGATTTATCTTGGCATTTTCTGTATAAGATATTTTATGCACAACTAAATAATTTCATTCATGCAAATGTTATATATGAGAGAACTATCTGAATGGTATCAAATGGATCGATCCGTTGAATCAAAATATTAATCGCTATCTGTGCCCACTGCTTCGCCCGCGTGGAATTTAGTTAGAGACTATAAGAGCATCAGTGAAAAATCAATTTCGTCTAAACTACTCGTCCAAAAAATGTTGTGCAAAAGGCAATTCTTATCTACATGAAATTTCTCTGGCGACAAGCAAATTTATTTTCATAGGAATTAAACATTATCTTTTTAAATTACCCCCGACAGATTAAAATTAATTTTAAATATATCTTTAATTCATATTTCATCAATTCGTGAAATGACCTTAACCCTAGAATCCTACACTGTTTTGCCCAACTGATTTTCCTACAAGGGGTGCCTGAGCACCCCAAACTTTGGGAGTTGTTATTTTTTAATGAAATAATTTAAAAAATATATTTCTTTATTAGATGTAAGACTATAAAATTAGATCAAAAATCAAAATAAATCTACTTATTATTAATTAGTTGTAGCACTTTTGGCATATTTTTATTTGATGTTTCAAACAAATTGGAGTTTTGCACTTCGTACACTAAGTTTTGCTCTTCCGGTCCTTACTCCTGGAACAGAATCCACAACGCCCCTGGGTGTGATGCTGAAGAATCAAGATTTCATTTGGCATAGGTTTTTTAAGGATACCACAAATAATTTCTTTTATATCCCTCCTCAAACGTGGCTTTTGCACGCATTCTTCCAAATAATGACTCACGAACTGGTGTCCCATTTTTTTTAAAGTTCTTCTGAATTTTATTTCTGATTTATTTGTTGCCTTTGAACATTTGTAGAGAAACCACATCGGCCACCATAGCGATTTTCTTTGGACGGAGTATTTTTTAGCCATTGCATCGAAAACGTCGACCCCACTTTTGGTTTTATTATAATAATTAATTATTTCCTGTAGCTCTACTCCATTATTCTTGTCAGGAAAATCACGAAGAGTTGATAATATAATGATGACCTTCTTTTTGGTTGATTTTAGCAGACAATAGGATAAAAGAGTTTTTTTCTCGGTCTCATAGCTTTAAAAATAAGACCAATAATTTCACTTTTATTTTTGCGTGTTGTACCTACCATCGTCAAGTCTTTTGCAAATAAATTCATTGGTAAAAGAATTCCGGTGAACCAGTTGTCCATGGATATTATTCGCTGGACCTTAGTTGCCCATTAAAGGATGACTAAAAGAAGTAAATATAACTAAAACTGAAATTTATCTCTAAAATTTTAAATTCAAGGTTATTGCGATAATAAGTAATAATAATATAATCAGTATTATTAAATATCACGTATATAAAGTTCAAGAACTGGTACAATAATTTAATTTATATTACACAAAAACTTACGATTTTCCTACACCGGGGTGCCCGAGCACCCCGCAACACATGTATACGCCTACAAAACTCGGCGGTCGCCGAGGTACTGACCAGTCTAGAGTACTCGACCGCAAAGTAAAATACACGGACGTATAAACTTATACCTACAAAACAAACGACAAAATAACAAATTGAAAAAGTTGTGGGGTGCTCCAGCACCCCAAGTAGGATTCCAGGGTTAATATGTAGATATTTGTCATTGCGCACTTTACCATTTTAAGCTCTTTAGCTCTATATTTTATAGAGAGCATTCATATATCTCCATTCGCTCTACCGTTATTTTGTCGATTTACGTTGCAAAATTGATCTCCACGAAAAGCTCTTTTATTTTAAAGGGATAATATATAATATATGTCCACCCTGAAGGTTCATTCTAAATACTGGTGAAAGAATTTTTGAAATTGGATGAGCGGTTTCGGAGATTACTTCCCACATCCAAACTTTCAAACTCTACCTCTTTATAATATTAGTGTAGATTGGCAGTAGATGCATTACACAGTGACAAATCAGATATACATTAATTTTTGTAATAATTGCTCGTTCTTATAAGTTATTTTGAAGCATGAAGCATGAAATTTAAAATTATTTTCTAATTTATTACGCAAAACTAATACAGAAAGTTAAGACTTGTTAAGTTATAAAAATTAAATTAACATTTAAAAAAAAAAAATAGAGATGCGAAACGGAATTCGTGTCACATCAATATTCTTACTATTTTCAAGTGCTGTGAAAATAGGCCTAACTTGCTTGTCTGGAGTGAGGTTCGAACCTGCAACCTTTGGATCACAAAACGAGAGTCCTAACCACAAGACCAACAAGCTACTCATTTTAAATTTTATATAGAATGCATTTTTCGTAAACACATTTTCTTTTTTTATTTATTGTTTTTTACATATTACACAATAAGAAAGCATATTCAAAATAAAGATAATTATTTTCCTCCTTCTCTATAAGAGCCAAAGACTCTAGAGAAGGAGTATAGGTAAAAATAAATGAAAATTAGGTAGATTAATAATTTAAAGGTATGAAGTATAAATATGCATTATTACTCTAAATACAAAAAAATAATAATTACAGAAATTGTTGGAGATCAATGGAGGAAGACTCTTGAGAAAGCCAATATCCACCAGTGGTTATTGACTTATTGAATCAACAGTGTTGATGATTTTATATTATTGTAATTGATATAAAGTAATAAAAAATGTATGGAAATCTCTTGATACAAAAAAAATTCTCCCTTTAATATTATCTTTTTGTGAAAATTTGAATACGTATTTTAATATACGTACCTATATGATAAATGATCATCGCGTTATCGAGTTATAGATCCGGGCTGATATTATAATTATATTGATTGATTATTTACCTATAAATCGGTCTATAAACAGTTTCAAAAATAGTGAAAAAAACCTGGATATGTTTTACGATAATAAAGTACATTTCTAACATAATATTTTGCTTATTTAGTTTTTCCCTCACCAAGTCTCATATCTTACATATGTATCCTAAATTCATCCTAACACATTCACCAACAGACACACCATCCAAGAATGCTATGAATAATGTGTTCTATCATATGCCATGTTTATACATACAGATTATTAATTATCTTAAATTTGAAATATTTATTTGGCATTTTATGGCGCATATTATCGGTACATAATATATAAAACTCACAAAAATATACAAAACAAACTCCCTATGCCAAATTAACAAAGAATAGTTTATAAATAAATCTCACCCCTTAGACTGTATAAGTAGTAGACATAGAACAAAGGGACAAATAAAGATAACATCTTTAAGAACCACCATGGCACAACATCACTATACATACTTGGGAGTTAAATGGTACAATACATTGTTGTCGCAAAACAAATTTCAAGAAAGGAACATTCCAAAATACGAACAGTTTAAGAAAGAAGTCAAATCATTGATTTTCGACAACGATGAATTGTAACATTGCCAACATGTCTCTTTTACACTTTAATTGTTTTGTTCTTCTTTTATACTTTAATTCTTTTTATACTTTAATTTAGTTTGTAAATACTCCTCCCATAAGCTCGAGCTTTGGCTCATATTATGGGAAGTATAATGTCTGAAAAAATGATATGATATAGAATCAATTTATTACAAAAAAACATGTAGCTACTGTATAAATAAATAAATAAAACAAAATAAAAATAAATAATTCTGTAATATATTCATTTTGTACTCGTAATCTAAAACGTTTCTATGCACTGTACTGTATTGCATCAATAAATATAAAATAAAATAATATATATATATATATTACCGCAATAAAATTTGCAAGTAAGGCAAGGCTCACACACGACAAAACGTGTTGTTCAAAATTTATTTCGGGTACACCTGTCAACTAAACAAAAATGTATTTCTAAACGCCAACCAAACACCACCAATTTATGCGCAGATCTCTGTGTGACTTCCACTTCTTGTAATACGATATTTTTTTTAAACATTTAATACACACAAAAAATCTAGTGTTGTGACCTCATTCTTGGACAAATTTTACCCACTAACTGTCGCATGGTTATTTGAAGATGTTTTTAAATAAATGGCCGCACTTGACAATCGTCGCTTGTCCATCTTCGGGATTTCCTATTTCGAGTATTTTCGACTCTCGCTTGCGTAGGTACCCGGGTACCCACACAGCGCGACTAAGGCAAAAAAGCACTCTGAATATTTTAATCTTGACATACTGAAATCTGTCTTTTCTTGTATAACCATTCACCTATTTACATATTTTTAATTCCGACTGGTAACGGAAGAGGAAGTTTAAATAGATTAAAAATAAAAGATTCTGACAAGAAGAAGAAAGAAAGCTAGTTTGGGACACTTAAGAGTCACAAGAAACATTTGTATCAGACGATTTTATATGTTATCCAAAATATTTATAACTCTGTTTATGTCACAATTTGAATACATTTATTCATTTATGTGCACACGGTGCATAGCACCATAAAAAATAAATTTTAGAAACAGAGAGACATCTTTATAGTTTAAACTGTACTAAAAATGTACACACGAAAGCAATCAAAATAACAATCACACTATTGTCAATATTTTATTGAATATACTAGCAGGCGTAAATTAATGGTTTGCCTCTTAGCTAAGCCTTGCTCTTACAATGTTGTATGTATAGTATATTTAAGACGGGCCGTGTAGGTTCGAGTCTTTCTCCAGCCGCGTAATTTCGTTTTTTAGCCATTCACCCATTTAGTCAATAGTTTGAGTTATAGGAAGTTACGGGGTTACGGGATAGACAGACATCAAAATTATTATGCTTATATAAGTTTACCACGGACGAATATCTTAAATATGAACTCTGTATTAAGTATATTCGAATAAATAATTAGAGGCAATGCCAACTCAACGAAATGTTATTTATTTTAGTTTATTTATTTATTTATTTATTAAGGAATCTTAACAGTTTTTTAAACATATAATGTAAAAGAAAAGTGTTAATTTCATACACCTATTAAAAAGATTCACAGATGTTAATAACAAAGTTAGATAAGATATTTTTAAGTTAATTATTTTGAATTATTTAATGAATAGTAGTAAGCAACAAACAATGTTAATACTGAATAATGGTAAGTGATGGAATGTGAAAAAAGAAAAAGTATATAAAGAAATTAGTTAAATAATGGGAGAAAAGGGATGAGGATAACCACTAAAAATGACTTTTTTGTCAACCGGTTTTGAGACATCTCTTCGCCATCACTAACTCTCGAAACCGGCAGACAAAAAAGTAATTTTTAGTGGTTTTATGCTAACATAAATAACATTTTGTAAAAATATCTGACTACAAAGTTAATGCTTTAAATATTATAAAAATATTAATAAAATGTCAACTCAGATAACGGAAATAAAGAAGAAAGGTTAAAGATAGTCATCCGAACAGAGGCTCCGTGTTGTGCAGACTCAAACGCTGAATTATTGACAAGATCTTTTCATGCTCCTTTATAAGAGTGAAGTAATTTGATCGGCGGTCACGATTTGCTCATGCTTTCCTAGAAATTTGAATTAAATTCAGGCCTGTTATGCCTGTTACTTTGAAATCGCTGTACTCGGAATTATTCGAGATCTGATTATAGCGACGGGCTATATGGACACTGGGCGACAGCCGGTGGCTAAAATAAAGCCACCGCGTAGAAAAAAAATAGCGTTCCGTTGCAGTTTTACGACACGCGTCGAATGAACAAAGCATTTTTATTTTTTTTTACATTTCTGACTCGTGTTTCCGTGACGCTTAAACACGAAATTACGTGACTGAGTTTTTACTAAAAACTATTTAATTATCCGCTTTATTTTTTTTTGGCTAAATACGGGATAGTTAGTGGAACAGTATTATTTAGTTTTGGAATGTTTCTAAGAACTAGATTTTCAAGGTGAAATTTGGTAAAATAATAAAAATATAATATGTAATAACACTAATAACTAAAAACAAATTGCGATTCGTTGAGTTGAGTGCATATGGTGTTATTTTATTCTGTCTAAGATGATTGAGATAGATTTCCGAAAAAAATCTGTATCTTACCGTTAATTTCTTACCTCGAATCTTGAACTATCTCTCTATAAAAAAATCTTTTTACAATACAAAAAAAAATCATTTGTATAAACGTACATTGTAATTTAATAAAATTTAAAAAAACAATTACAATAATTTCTTTGTCTGTCTGTCTGTTCGTCCGCGTAACTTCGTGTAACGTCCGTAACTTTTTTATAGTAATATTTTTTTTTACGTTTTTTTTTTACCGAGATGTAAAAGTGCCATCATTTTTGACGGGTTACAACTAGTCTGCAAATAATAACGGATTTACAAAAAGGAAAAAAATGATACCCAAATAGGCGATGTAGCCGGAATTATAGGGAGAGAATTATTAAATTTAGAAAACCGATCAAAATCAAAAGTATCTAAAAAACCTACGCACTCACTCACACTTCTCTACCATCAGATAAGACTACGTCATCCATCGAAAAACTATACGTCCAATAAGACCTTCATTTTACCCTTAGAACCTATCTGGGAAGGCATCGCGTGCGTACGGACATGCCTACAGACAAAATGTTTTCATGTATTCACGTTCAGTATCTCGTTTTAAGTTTTCTGGGCTCTTCTGCCGTGTGTCTCTGACCTTTATAGCCAACGTTTCGGATCCCATTACGGAGGCCATCATCTGGATCGTTGTCACCTACACTGGGAAGCGAAACGTCGGCGTCGGTCGGAGATGTAGAAAATACGTGACAAAAAACCTAAAATCTATAAATTGTTGACTAACTGACCGCTTCCTATGTGAAGTATGCGGGAGAGAGTGCGCCTCTCGAATAGGGCTATTTTAATTACAACTAAGTTAGAATGGCGAGGGGATTCTCGATTACTATGCTCGGTAACAATAACAACAACTTTCGTAGCACAAGATTTCGTGGCGTAGTTTGAAATTCATTATTTTGAGTATGTCCAAATTTTTCAGGACAGAACTGGATTGTTGTCACAGGGACATCAATAATCAATTAATGTATATTATAGATGTCTCACAGAGACGAAACTGTATATTTTTTTATTAGGGCAGAGTAGGTATAGAAGTCTTTATGGGTGTACATAGGACTTACGACCTATCGTACGGTTGGCTTAAGTGATCACTTTACACATATGTAACTTTCGCCATTTCCACCCACGATATAATACCATGTCTTTTAATTTTTGGAAGTTGTATATATTTCAATTATACGCCACGTTTCACATGAGAGTTGCAAGGATCATCGACCCACATGTGAAACGTGACGCATAATAGAAATGTATACAACTTCCAAAAATTAATAGACATGGTTTTCTAACTAACTAACTAACTTACCATCATGCCGTTTCCCCGTGGGGGTAGGCAGAGAGGATAGAGCGCCATACTCTTCTGTCCTGACATAACAACCTTCGCTTCCTCTACATTCATACATCTTCGCATGCAAACTCGACGGTTGTTCAGGCTTCTAACAGGACCATCTTCCAGTATCTGGTTAATCTGGTCATGCCACGTCTTCCGTGGCCCTCTCTTTCTGGCGCCGTCAACACTTGCATCGTATATCTTTCTTACCATTCTTTCCTCATTCAGTTGCTCAACATGCCATCATGGGTGGAAACGGCATACGTTACATATGTGTAAAGTGATCACTTAAGCCAACCGTACGATGGGTCGTAAGTCCTATGTACACCCATAAAGACTTCTATATTCTCCCTTAATAAAAAAATGTACAGTTTCGTCTCCGTGAGACATCTATAATATATATTAATTAGTTTGAAATTATTAAAAATATTGATGTGAAACATATTCTGAGTAAGCATGTTTAGTTAAAAAAAAATGTTCAATTGAAGAATTCAAATTCATGCAAAGTACGTAGTTAATGACGCTCATTGTCACAAAGAGTAATAAAAACATCCAGCTCCGGTCGGGGAACTGTGTTATTGAATTACCAGGAAACGAAGCCGCCACAAACGGAGTATGACTATCACATTTATGATGAAGACGTTAAGAAATGGCTGAATGTGCTTGACCACCGTGCGGCTGTCATTTTAGATTGGTCACACATCGTAGTTTCGTTACCAAACGCGAGGTACAATTATTATATAGAAACTTGTAATTATACCGTACGAGCATCCACATGCCCGGCGCAATTATCTTCAGCGCGACAGCACGCTGTTTCCTCCATTCGATGCTCCATACGTTCCAAGCGTTTTTTCGTTACCCAAATTTCAATTATGTGTAACGTACCGAACTTGGCTAATTGGCTGGATGCAAGAATTAGAAATTGAGCCCTTTAGAGCTGTCCTAAGAATAAATTCTGGTGTTATTTTAGTTCGTCATGAATGCAGTTATCTGCAGTGCAGTATTTCCAAACAAATATATTTATATAATTAAACATAAAAAAAGTAACCCATAAAAACCAAGTTTTTACAATATTCCCTTTCTCATTTTCGGGTTTCGTGTCTATCATATTCGTCGGAACCATTAAAAATTTAAAAAATCCAAAATTATACTATAATTATTATTATTTTTTAACGAAAATTTGATAGATCTTCTTGATCATCGCCACGAGTCTGCCTGCAAAGTTTCAGCTCGATTGGATCACGGGAAAAGGGTTAAAAATCGATCCAAAGTTTTTTCGACTTTGTTTTCACCACTTATACATTCAGGGAATAATCCTTTCGTAAGGATACAATGTAGAATGTATACTAACAAATTAAAAATCCCTGGACCTGAAAAAGGACCTGGTTATTTATAATATTCAATTTAATAACATTTATTAACACTTTTTTATTTCCTAAATTTATAATTTATAAAACATACTTTTTTTAAATTACTTAAAATGTGCCAGAGACCTGAAAGGTCTATGGATAAAATTTTAAATACCTATATCAAAATATAAATATAATAAAGACACAAAATCATTTGTTATATTTGGCTGAGTTTTAGCATTTTTGTCACTTCTGTTTGAATTGTTAGTAGGTAGTCAATTCTTTGGTCGTATAATTTTAATCTGTTACAAAATTTTCATGATTATTCTGTTTTGGCTTGAGGTACCTATGTGGTAATTTTGAGTCGTTCTAAAATCGAACACGATTTTTTTGGTGTTATATTTTTTTTCTTCAAATTAATGGATGACCGTTTTACTATCTGGTTGATAATGGCCTAGACAGAAAAATCGTTCATTTATTTGGAAAAAATAAAATTATATTACCAAAAAAATAGTGATTAATTTTTATACATAGAGTTCTGTTAAGTTAGTTATTGAATACAGAGAATTTAAATGGAGTCCTGTAAAATAAATACCATAGGTATACAAAGAATTAAAGGATCTGATTTTTTGCTACAAAAATCAAAAATTTATTACAATTCATATCACAGAAAATAAACAAAGATTTCGTTCATCAATAAAGCCGGAAATTGCCTAGTTTAGAGAAAATCCACTAATTTGCTGTGGTGGAAATATGGTTGCTTAGGCCCGTGTGTGGAAAATCTTTGCACAATAATATGAAGAATAAACAAATTAAGAGTGAGTGTAATGCTGGATATAGTGAAGGAGATAGATGAATAAAAGGATCAATGAGATAGTTTGGTCGAATGGAACGTTTGAGCGAGGAGAGTATAGCAAAGAAAATATACAAGGTGAGAGAAATATTGAAGACAACAAGATCAGAGGGTGTCCACGAAAGATTTGACATGATAAGATTGAAGAACGACCCTGTTAAAGCTTCACAACAACTCAACAGCATGCATGAGGAGATGTATGAAACTGGACGACGCAAAAGTAGTATGCCATGACAAAAGAGAATAGCGTTCTGTCCTCACTAAAAATTGTCTAGTTAGTGACATATATATGTGTTCACAATAGTTTCTAAATACTAAAGGAGTAAATTGTTAATGATTAAGACACAGATTGGCGAAGAACTAAGAGTATATATAAATCTTGGATTCTTATACTTTATCCCTATTATCCTAATCGGGTCAGAGCCTGTAACTTGGATAGCACACTTCCACCGCCCTCAGTCTTGCGCTGTGTCAGTCATCGGTCACTTTGCCTTCTACATTTTCCCTCTGGTGAAAATCTGCTTAGCAAATTTTTTGATTCCCATGCAGGGTATTTATCCAAGTTCACTAAATTGAGATTTTTGTATTAAATAAATGATTATTATTGTAATTTTTTATTTTTTATAAACGTAACATATTGAGATGTCTGTACACATTATAACGTTTATTTATTATTTTCATAAAATCAAACAATTTTTTCTTTTTTATATATACATTTAAAAAATATCTTAAAATGTATAATCAACCGCAGATCAAGCTGTCAAGCGTCATGGTAATGGTTTAATAACCATCACATTACATTATTAACGGTGTTTAAAGGTTTATTGTACTGGTAATAATTCCTAGGGCTATTTAAATTTGTTACTTATTTTATTTTAAACAAGAAAGTACATTTTTATTAATTTTATCAATTATAAAAATATTTTTCAAATTTAGTATTTTCAATATTATTATTTTGTAATATATTGGTATTTAAGATCGGAAACAATAATTTTCCTGAAATTATTTTGCAGTATTTTTAACAATAGTGCAAAACTGAAGTATGCAAACGTAGCTCTATAGTAATTTGCATATCATAGCTTAAAAACGCTTGATAAATTAAAAAATATTATTAAAAACATTTCTAAATATTTTTGCTAGACATTCATCTGAAACAATAATGTGATGCTGTTTTTACAACTGTCTACATACAAATTATTAGATATGTAGTAATATATGTAAACTGTCACCCAAAACAGAAGTGCACATATGATTGACATAAATTTTTTCAAGTATTTGTTTCAGCGCCTCTTAGTAATTGGCCTCGATATTAATTTTCGAAGCATGTGCCATTCTGTATTTTCTTAAATTCTTTAAACCACTTTCTGGGTCAACACACTTACGTCAGTGTCAAGTTCCGCTTAAATTTAAATTTGAAATATGGAAATATTCCTGTTTTTAATGTACATACAAAATATGAATATATGAGCTTGTATTTTCAAAAACACTTTCCCGCACGTTAGACACTTGAAACATCACAAATATATTTTGTATTTGTCAAGATATTTAAGGTTTTTATGTAAACCTATAGATATCGTTTTTCTATTATACTTCTTATTTCAAATAATGATGAGGCATAACAAGCAAAAAACCAAAATTCTCTTTTTAATAATGTCCGTTACTAAGTTATCAAGATGCTACACTAATTTAGATAGCTATGTACAGGGTGTACCAAAGCTAGCAGCAAAAACTTATGAGTTTAAAATGTTGAAGCAACCATGACCTAATATTAATAGTTATGGAGATATGCAATATCAAAGTTTGCCTTTTTTTTCAATAGTTATGGAGATATGCTGAGACGACCTATTATTTGCGAGGTCCTTTTCTCGTTTATAGTGCCCCACGATCTGTGGAGCGCCATTTCTGAGATGGACCTTTGGTACAGGCTTTGCACGTGTATCCTGGAGTCAGGTCTGGAAGAGACTTCGGCTCCGTTTAAAAAAATGCAAACTTTGATATGTCATATCTAAATAACTATTGAAATTAGGTCATGGTTGCTTGAACATTTTAGACTCATAACATAGGCAGGAATCTACCGGCCAAGCTTCTGCTGCTAGCTCTGGTGCACCCTGTATATAATAAAAGTACTTAATTTTTACGGATTGTAGCTAGTATGATATAAATTCCTAACAAAATATAACTGTAGTTAACTTACTTACTTACTTAAGGCTGGTAGAGAGAACAGAGCCCCACACGCTTCTGACCTGACACACCACTCTCGCCTCATTCACATTTATACATATTTGCACAAGCCCTCGTAGCGCAGTGGGTGTGACACTGGCTTCCCACTCCGAGGGTTCCGGGTTCGATTCCCGGTGAGGTCACAATTTTAATCTGTGATTTACTCAAGCCTGGGTGTTTTGTGATGTATTTCGCTTCTGTAATTGGGCCTCCTGGCCTGTTGAAGCGTAAAAAATAAAGTAAAGTAAAAAAAAAGTAGTCATCCTCCTCTCGATATCTTTCTCATTCTTCTCTCTTCTGTCGAACATACTTCCTAAAAATATACAAACTGATCTATTTGCTCCAAAAATTCATTGCCTACTAGTATTTGAAGTATGTAGTAATGTAATGTGAATGTAGTTCAACGAGCAAAATAAAGTCCAAATTTATTTTAAATATATGGCCCGTTATTATTGGATTTACGTAGATGCATTTTTATTTATTTATTTTAGAGAAAATTAACAGCATATTAACATATTAACAAATGTAAAATAAAGGATATTAAAATTATGCCAAATACAAATTTTCCACTGAATATAGTAGGTAATTTATTAGAACATAGTTTATTAGAATATGGTAATTTATTAGAACAAGTGTAAAATAATTTTAACAGCGAGTAGAGAGTGTGGAGGGGAATGTGAGACTGGAATGAGACTCGAACCTTTGGCTACAGGCAAGTGTCTTAACCACTAGACCAAACAAGGTACTTAACGAGGTAATATTTTTTATTTATTTATTATTTATTATATTCATATCATAGTACACAATTTCA